>PISX010007641.1:0-47834 GCA_004024625.1 Mellivora capensis | reverse complement strand
GTCCCCAAGAAGACATTTCTAAGTAATGAGAAAAATATTAAATATATAATAAATGTTGCTAGTACAACTGAATGATGAATTCCAAAGGGATCAAATATTTAAATATAGGTAGTAAAATCATAAAAGTGATTAGAAAAAAATTATTTATAACATAGAAGTACAGTTTCTCAATAATAAAAGAAATGAAAAGATTAAGATAGTTAAAAACAAAATGACTATTTCTACCCTGTAAAAATTGTTACAAGCTAGTTTAAAAAACACTGTAAGCTTGGAAAATATCTATAATTAACAGCACAGACAAAGGAGTCCTAAAGGGTGCCTGGGTGGCTCAGTCAGTTAAGCATCTGCCTTCACTCGGGTCATGATTCCTGGGATTGAGTCCCACGTGGGGCTCTCTGCTCACAGGGGAGCCTGCTTCTACCTCTCCCTCTGCCCCTCCCCCTGCTTACACACCCTTTTTCTCTCTCAAATAAATAAGTAAAAAAAATCTTAAAAAATTAAAATAAAAAAGAAGTCCCACAAATTAGTAGGATCCAAGGAAGATAAATTTGTAGAAAAATAAGTGGTATGTAACAATTCTAGGCACTAAGGATTTAGCAGTGCACAGAGATAAAAAGATAAAAATCCCTGTCCTCAGGACCATTGGCTGGTTCAGTCAGTAGAGCATGTGACTCTTGATCTCAGGGTTGTGAGTTCAAGCCTCACATTGGGTGTTGAACTTACTTGGAAAAAAAAAAAATCCCTGCCCTCGAAGAACTTACATTCTAGTGGTCTTCTATCTTGGAGTAGGTAAGTAAATAAACAATAGATAATTGATACAGAAATATACACACAAACACTGGCCTACACAAATATACACATACAGATATACATATATTTGCTTATCTATGCAGCGAATACCTCTGGAAGGATACATAAGAAAGTATAAATATTGGTTGCCTCCAGGGAGGAAAACTGGGGGACAGTACAAGATAAATAATTTTTCACTGAATAATCTTTTTTTTTTTAAGTAATCTCTATGCCCAATATGGGGCTTGAACTCATAACTCTAAGGTCAAGAGTTGCATGCTCTACCGACTAAGCCAGCCAGGCGCACCACTGAATAATCTTTTATACCTTCTGAGTTTGTACTGTGTGATTTTAAAAACAAATTCAATTAAAATTAAACAAAATTAGATGTTCAAAGAAAAATAATAAGATACTGAAAACAGGGGTGCCTGGGTGGCTCAGTTGGTTAAGCAACTGCCTTTGGCTCAGGTCATGATGTTGGAGTCCCCAGATTGAGTCCCACATCTGACTCCCTGCTCTGCAGGGAGTCTGCTTCTCCTGCTGACCTCTCTCCTCTCATGCTCTCTCTCTCTCATTCTCTCTCTCAAATAAATAAATAAAATCTTTAAAAAAACAAAACAAGGGGCACCTGGGTGGCTCAGTGGGTTAAGCCTCTGCCTTCGGCTCGTGTCATGATCCCAGGGTCCTGGGATTGAGCCCCGCATCGGGCTCTCTGCTCGGCAGGGAGCATGCTTCCTCCTCTCTCTCTCTGCCTGCCTCTCTGCCTACTTGTGATCTCTCTCTGTCAAATAAATAAATAAAATCTTTAAAAAATAAAATAAAATAAAATAAAATAAACAAAACAAAAAAGATACCGAAAACAAAAAAGAAGCACACTTCAGAAAAACAAACAGAAAGTCTAGAAAATAAAAATACAGCAACTGAAATTAAAAATTGCAATGAATGTTTCAATGTCAGAGTAGAAACCAAATGAAAAGGGGTAAATAAGTGGGAAATCACCAACTCCCCCTCCCAAAAAACAGCAGAAAATGAAATTTAAAATATGAAAGAAAAATTAAGAGACATGAAAGATATCATGAGACAATCCAATATGCATATAATGGAAACTTGAAAGATCAAAGAACAGAATTTTAAAAGATAATACCAAACAATTTTCTAGAACTGAAGATAAATATGAGTTCTTAAACTGAGAAAGTATACCACATCCTGAGAATAAATATAAATAAATCCACTTAAAGACCAGCATAGTGAAAGTAAAGAACAAAAAATAATAATAATAATCCTAACCATCAGAAAAGACTGAATAACTAAAGAAGAGTAACAACTAGGGGCACCTGGTGGCTCAGTGGGTTAAGCCTCTGCCTTCTGCTCAGGTCATGATCTCAGGGTTCTGGGATCGAGCCCCATATCGGGCTCTCTGCTCAGCAGGGAGCCTGCTTCCTCCTCTCTCTCTGCCTGCCTCTCTGCCTACTTGTGATCTCTCTGTCAAATAAATAAATAAAACCTTTTTTAAAAAAAAAGAAGAGTAACAACTAGACTAAGATTACTTTATTAGCAACAATATAAGTCAGTAAGAAAAAAAGGAGTATTTTCAAAGTGCTGAGTAAAGTAGCTGCTGTTTTAAATTCTATACTTCGTTAAATTACCATTTAAGAGTTTATTCAATATAAACATAGAAGAAATCACAATAAATATATAATAAAATCTCTGGCTCTTTTGTGGGCAAATTTAATTTTGGATCCAAAAAATTTAAATATCAAACTGTTTTGGAGGCACCTAGGGGGAGCACAGTCAGTTAGGTCACTGACTCTTGGTTTCAGCTCAGGTTGTGATCTCAGGGTTGTAAGACTGAGCCCCAAGTTGGGCTCTGTGCTCAGCATGGAGTCTGCTTAGGACTCTCTCTCCATCTCCTTCTGCCCCTCCCCCCCACTCACACTCTCCTTCTTAAATAAATAAATCTTAAAAAAAAAAAAAAAACTGCTTCATAGGATATGAAGTTGCACCTGGCTAACTCATTCAGTAGAGCATTCAACTCTTGATCTTGGGGTCATGAGTTCATGGCCCACACTGGACTCAGAGCTAACTTAAAAAAATGAAAATTAGAAAAAGAAAAAAGGGGGTGACTTCCTGGCTCAGTTGGTAGAGCATGTGACTCTTTATTTCAGCTCAGGTCATGATCTTAGAGTCATAAGATCAAGCCCCATGTGGGGCTCCACACTCAGCAGGGAATTTGCTTGAGATTCTCTCTCCCTCTGCCCCTCCCCCTGCTCACATGCACTCACTCTCTCTCTCAAATAAATAAATAAATCCTTTTTAAAAAGAAGCAGTTTAAAAAAACAAAGACAAGGGAAGCCTGGGTGGTTTAGTCGTTAAGCATCTGCCTTCAGCTCAGGTCGTGATCCCAGGATCCTGGGATGGAGCCCTGCATTGGGATCCCTGCTCAGTGGGGAGCCTGCTTCTTCCTCTCCCGCTCCTCCTGCTTGTGTTCCCTCTCTCACTGTCTCTCTCTCTCTGTCAAATAAATAAACAAAATTTTAAAAAAGAAAAAAAAAGAGATGAGGGGCAACTGGGTGGCTCAGTCATTTAAGCATCTGCCTTTGGCTCAGGTCATGATTCCAGGGTTCTAGGATGAAGCCCCAAGTCAGGCTCCCCACTCAGCAGTGGAGTCTGCTTGCCCCTCTCCCTCTGCCTGTTCCTCCCCCTGCTCATGCTCTCTCTCTCTCTCTCTCCTTCACTCACTCACTCTTTCAAATAAATAAATTTTTTCTTTAAAAAAAGAAAAAGGAGGGAAAACGGAAGAAAAGAAAAGAAAAGAAAAGAAAAGAAAAGAAAAGAAAAGAAAAAAGAAAAGGAAAGAAAAGAAAAAGGGATGCCTGGGTGGCTCAGCCAGTTAAGCATCTGCCTTTGGCTCAGGTCATGATCCCAGGGTCCTGGGATCAAGCCCTACATCAGGCTCCCTGTTCAGCCGGGGGTCTGCTTCTTTCTTTCCCTCTGCCTGCGGCTCCCCCTGCTTGTGCTCTCTCTCTCTGTCAAATAAACAAAACAGAAAAAATTTTTTAAATATTTTATTTATTTATTTGACAGAGAGGCAGGCAGAGAGAGAGAGAGAGGGAAGCAGGCCCCCTGCTGAGCAGAAAGCCTGATGCAGGACTTAATCCCAGGACCCTGGGATCATGATCTGAGCCAAAGGCAGAGGCCTAGCCCACTGAGCCACCCAGGCATCCAACAAAACAAAATCTTAAGAAAAAAAAAATAGAGATGAGAAAAAATATACTAAGATAATAATAACCAAAACAATAGGCAAATGCATACAAAAAGGAAGAAGGCATGCAATATTGGTATCCGAGAAATCAAAGCTAAAAGTATAAAGTGGAACAAAAATAGACAACTGATATTTATAAAAATATAATCCATCTATAGTGTACAATCCAATAATAATCTTTAGTTTCTATTAATAACTAATTCACCAAATGGCCTAGAAATAAGTAACACACTGATAGTAACACACAGAGAAATCTGTAAATACATTAAGTGATATTAATAGAGCTTTTTCTAAGAAATAGATCAAGTAGACCAAAATAAGCTTGGGCCATAGAAAATTTGAATAACACAATAGAAAAGCTTGACCCAATAGAGACATATAGAACTTTATGCAAACAAATATGCAAAACAGAGAATTAGTATCTCAAACATATTTGCAGCATTCAAAAAATATAACCACACATTAGGTCAAAACAAAATCTAAGTATACTGCAAAAGGCAGACATCATATAGGCCATTTTCTCTGATCATCATGCATTAATATTAGAAATTAAATATCAAACAATTACCAAAAAGCAACTCACCATAAGGAAATTTTAAAACTTAATTTTTTAAAAGATTTTTATTTATTTATTTGACAGAGATTACAAGTAGGCAGAGAGGCAGGCAGAGAGAGAAAGAGAGGAGGAAGCAGGCTCCCTGCTGAGCAGAGAGCCCGACTCGGGGCTCAATCCCATGGCCCTGGGATCACGACCTGAGCCGAAGGCAGAGGCTTTAACCCACTGAGCCACCCAGGCACCCCTTAAAACTTAATTTTATATAATCCTTAGAATAAACAGAAAATCAAACCAAATTACATTTAGAAAAACATAAATAAAAACCTATGATATGGCCAAATCAAGAGGAAACTTTGAAGTTTAAATGTATATATTGGAGAGACACCTGGGTGGCTCAGTTGGTTGGACGACTGCCTTCGGCTCAGGTCATGATCCCGGAGTGCCGGGATCGAGTCCAGCATTGGGCTCCCAGGTCCACGGGGAGTCTGCTTCTCCCTCTGACCTCCTCGCTCATGCTCTCTCTCAAATAAATAAATAAAATCTTTAAAAAAAAATTTATATATTGAAAATAAGAAATAGTGGCTAAAACTGATATAAGGATAAAATTCCAGAAGCTAGAGAAAGTAGGAGCCTGCTTCTCCCTTACCCTCGCCCTCCACCACTCCCCCAGCTCATCACATACTCTCTCTCTAATAAATAAATCAAATCTTAAAAAAAAAAAAGATTTCATCTGAGAGAGAGAGAGAGAGAGAGACAGGAGTGGGGGAGGGGCAGAGGAAGAGGTAGTAGACAACTCCCCACTGAGCAGGGAGTGCCATGCAGTCCTCAATCCCAGAACCCTGGGATCAAGTTCTGAGCTAAAGGCAGAGGATTAACTGCCTAAACCACCTAGCCACCCCTAAAAAAAAAAAATTTAAAAGCTAATAAAGGAATATTATGAACAACTCTATACCTATAAATTTGATAACCTCAATTAAATAGAACAATTCCTGGAGCACCTGACTGGCTCAGTTGGTAGAGCATGTGACTCTTGATCTCAGGGCCCTGAGTTCAAACCCGACACTGTGAGTAGAGCTTACTTTAAACAAATAAATAAATAAGATAAAATAATAAATAAATAGACCAATTCCTTTAAAAAACAAAATCTGCGACACCTGGGTGGCTCAGTCAGTTAAGCCGCTGCCTTCAGCTCGGGTCATGATCCCAGGATCCTGGGATCAAGTCCCACATGGGGCTCCTTGCTCAGTGGGGACCCTGCTTCTCTTTCTGCCTCTGCCTGCCGCTCTGCCTGCTTGTGATCTCTGTCTCTACTTCTCTCTGACAAATAAATAAATTAGTCTTGGGGGAAAAAAAATCTGCCAAAACTCATACAAAAAGAAATAGTTGGAATATCCCTTTATCTAGTAAGGAAGCTTAATAAATAATTAATAATGTTCCAAAACAGAAAGCACCAAGCCAAAAAAGGTTCACTGGTGAATGCTACAAAACATTAAAAAAAGAAATTTTACCAATTCTCCACAATCCCATCCAGAAGATAGAAGCAGAGGGAACACTTCCTAACTTATCTATGAGACCAATATTAGTCTAATACCAAAACCAGGCAAAGACATTGCACAAAAAGAAAACCACAAACCAACATCTCTCATGAACAGAGATGCAAAATCCTTAACAAAATACTAGCAAATCAAACCTGACAATGCATAAACAGAATATACCACCATATCCAAGTGGGATTTATCAAAGTCTTGCAAGACTGGTTCAACGTTCTGAACCTAATATAATCCATCACCTCTACAGGTTAAAGAAGCAAACATCAAATGATCATATTAAAAGATGCAAAAAAAGGCATTTGGCAAAATGATTTAAAAACTCTCAGCAAATAGGAATAGAAGGGAAGTTCCTCAACCTGATAAAGAATATCTATAAAAAACCTATAGCTAATATCATGGTTAATGGTGAGAAACTCAAAGCTTTCCAGTTAAGATTAGGAAAATTGTACGATATACCTTCTCACTACTGCTTTTCAACATCATACTGGAAGTCTCAGCTAATGCAATAAGACAAGAAAAAAACTGTCCTTGTTCACAGAATATATCAGTAACGAACAACTGGAATTTGAAATTAAAAACATATTACCATTGGAGTGCCTAGGTGGCTCAGTCAGTTAAGTATTAACTTCAGCTCAAGTCACAATCTCAGGGTCCTGGAATTGAGTGCCCTACTGGGCTGCCCGCTCAGCTGGGAGACTGCCTGTCCCTCTCCCCCTTATTATGCCCCCCCCCTTCATGCTTTCTCTCTCTCAGGTAAATAAATACAATCTTTTAAAAATTTACCATTTACATTAGACCACATACAAAAATTAACTTAAATGGGGCAGCAGCCCTTTTGCCCACAGGTCCTATCCCCATGCTTTAATACAACCACATTTTTGCACTGGGAAAAAATTTAACTTAAATGGACCAAAGACCTAAATGTAAAGAACTAAATCTATAAAACTCTTAGAAGAGGGGCACCTGGGTGGCTGAGTTAGTTAAGCCTCTGCCTTCGGCTCGGGTTATGATCCTGGAATCATGCTCTAGGCTCCCTGCTCAGTGGGGAATCTGCTTCTCCCTCTCCTTCTGCCCCCCACCCCCCTGTTTGTGTTCTCTTTGTCTCTCATTCATTCTCTCTCTCTCAAATAAACAAATAAATAATCTTTTAAAAATAAGCAAATAAGGGGAGCCTGGGTGTCTCAGTGGGTTAAAGCCTCTGCCTTCGGCTCAGGTCATGATCTCAGGGTCCTGGAATCGAGCTCCGCATCGGTCTCTCTGCTCAGCAGGGAGCCTGCTTCCTCCTCTCTCTGCCTGCTTGTGATCTCTCTGTGTCAAATAAATAAATAAACAAAATCTTTAAAAAAAAATAAGCAAATAAAACTCTTAGAAAAAAACATTGGGAAAAATCTTCATGATACTGGATTTGGCAATGATTTCTTGGATATCATACCAAAAGCACAGACAATACAAGAAAAAAACAGATAAACTGGACTTAATCAGAATTTAAATTTGGGGCGCCTGGGTGGCTCAGTGAGTTAAGCCTCTGCCTTCAGCTCAGGTCATGATCTCAGGGTCCTGGGATCAGGTCCTGCATCAGGCTCTCTGCTTGGCAGGGAGCCTGCTTCCCCCTCTCTCTCTGCCTGCTTGTGATCTCTCTCTCTGTCAAATAAATAAGTAAAATCTTTTTTAAAAAATTAATTAATTAAAAAAGAATTTAAAACTTGTATACGTCAAAGGACACTATCAAGAGAATTAAAAGACAACCTATAGGAGAAAATATTTTCAAATCATATACATACATACAAACAGAACCCAATTCAAAAATGGGCAAAGGGAAGGAGGGGTGTCTGGGTGGCTCAGTTGGTTAAGAGTCTGCCTTCAGCTCAGGTCATGATCCCAGACTCCTGGGGATCAAACCCCACTTCAGGATCCCTGCTCAGTGGGGGCCCTGTTTTTCCCTCTTCCTCTGCAGCTCCCCTTCCTTATGCTGGCTCTGTCAGATAAATAAATAAAAATCTTTTTTAAAAAATGGGCAGGGGCACCTGAGTGGCTCAGACAGTTAAGTGTCTGCATTCGGCTCAGGTCATGATTCCAGAGTCCTGGGATCAAGTCCCGCGTTAGGCTCCCGGTTTCCACCTCTGCCTACCAACCCACTTATGTGCTCGCTCTCTCTCTCTCTCTCTCTCAAATAAATAAATAAAATATTTTTTTAATGTGTAAAGGAATGGTCAACAGACACATGAAAACATGCTCAACATCATTCACCATCAGGGAAATGCAAATCAAAATCGCAGTGAGATATCACCTCACAACTATCAGAATGGCTAAAATCAAAACACAAGAAACAACAAGTACTGGGGAGGATGTGAAGAAAAAGGAATCCTCATGCAATGTTGGTGGGAATGCAAACTGGTATAGCCACTGTGGAAAACAGTATAGAGAGTCCTCAAAAAATTGAAAATAGAATTACCATATGATCCAGTAATTCTGTTACTGGGTATTCACCCAAAGAATACAAAAACACTAATTCAAAAAGATATATGCACTCCTATGTTTACTGAAGCATTATTTACAATAGCCAAAATATGGAAGCAACCTAAGTGTCCATCATTAGATGGATGCATAAAGAAGATGTGGTATATATCTACAACAGAATATTATTCAGCCATTAAAGAGAATGAGATCTTGCCATGTGCAACAACATAGATAGATCTAGAGGGTATAATGCTAAATGAAATAAGTTAGATAAAGACAAATACCATATATGTAACTTAAGAAACAAAACAAAACAACAGAAAAAAAAAAGAGACAAGCCAGAAAACAGATTCTTAACTATAGAGAACAAACTGATAGTTACCAAAGGGGAGGTCGGCTGGGGGATGGATGAAATAGGTGAAGGGAATGAAGAGTACTTATCATCATGAGCACTGAGTAATGTACAGAACTGCTGAATCACTATGATATACCTGAAACTAACATAACACTGTATATTAACTATAGTGGAATTGCATTTCTTTTTTAAAAAATGGGCAAAAGATTTCAATAGACAGTTCTCTAAAGAAGATACATAAAAGGCCAATAAGCACAAGAAAAGATACTAAACATCATTAATCACTAGAGAAATGCAAATCAAAGCCACAATGAGATATCACTTCACATCCACTAGGTTTGCTACATTTTAAAAAATGAAAAACAACAAGTGTTGGTGAAACTATGGAAAAATTGGAACTCTAATGCATTGCTGGTGGGGATGTAAAATGGTGTAACTGCTGTGGAAAATAGTATGTTGTTTCCTTTGAAAGTTAAAATAGGCTAAGTGAAATTAGGCAATTACAAAAAGACAAATACTGTATGATTTTGCTTATATAAGGTCTCTAGAGTAGTCAAACTCACAGAAACAGAAAGTAGAATGGTTGCTGTCAGAACCTGGGAGACAAAGGAAGGAAGGAAAGAGTTGTTTGATTTGTATAGAGTTTCAGTTTTACAAGACGAAAAAGTTCTGGAGATTGGTTGCACAACAGTGTGAATATACTTAAGACTACTTAACTGTACACATAAAAATGGTTGATAGTAAATTTTATGTTATGTGTATTTGACCACAATTTTAAAAAAGTTAAACATAGGATTTCCTGGGTGGCTCAGTTGGTAAAGAGACAGCCTTTGGCTCAGGTCATGATCCCAGAGTCCCAGGATCGAGTTCCACCTTGGGCTCCCAGCTCCTCAGGGAGTCTGCTTCTCCCTCTAACCTTCTCCCCTCTCGTGCTCTCTCATTCTCTCTTTCTGTCTCTCTCAAGTAAATAAATAAAATATTTTTTAAAAAGTTAAACGCAGAACTGCTATATATGACCCAGGAATTCCACTAACAGTTAGATACCCAAAATAACTTGAGTGCAGGAACTCATATACTTGTACACTAATGTTCATAGCAGCATTATTCACAATAACCAAAAGGTAGAAACAACCCAGATATCTACCAACAGATGAATGGATAAACATAATGTGGTAGACACAGACAATACAGTATTATTCAGCCATAAAAGGGAATAAAATTCTGATATATGCTACAATGTGGATGAAATTTACACTAAGTGAAATAAGCCAGACAGACGACAAATACTGTATGATTCCATTAATATGAGGTACCTACAAAAGGAAAATTCATAGAGAAAAAAAACAGAACAGTTAATAGGGACTGAGGGCAGGAGGACATGGGAAGTTATTCAATGAGGTACAAAGTTTCTGTTTGGGATGATGAAAAAGTTCTGGAAAGAGATAATGTGATGGTTGCACATAACATCACAAATGTACTTAATGCTACTGAACTATGTACTTAATATGGTTAAAATGGCAAATTTATGTTATATATATTTTACCGCAATTTTAAAAAAAGAGAAAATAGAAGGAAAAGTATAAGAAATGGTGAGTGGAGGCAATGCTATGGAGGTGTTTTGAGTCCAAAAGAAGAACATGATGGAGGCGTACCAGGATGGCTCAGTTGGTTAAGCCTCTGACTCTTGATTTTGGCTCAGGTCCTGACCTCAGGGTCATGAGACTGGGCCCCGCATCAGGATCCACACTGGGTGTGAAATCAGCTTAAGATTCTCTCTGCCTCCCTCCCTACAAGCTCTTTCTCTCTTTCTAAAAAAAAAAGAAGAGAAAGAGAGAACATGAGGGAGTATAGCTCTAGGGGATGTTAGGGTCAAAATATGTTTTTCCCTGTTTAAAGTTTTTTTTTTAAGGTGAGAGAAATAAATAGAAGGTTTAGACGTTAATGGGAATCATTTAATAGAAAGTGAAATATGATATAGGAAAGAGAGGGGAGAATTTCTTTTTTTTTTTTTTTAAATTTATTTATTTGTTAGAGAGAGAGGGAGAGAGAGAGAGCAAGCACAGGCAGACAGAGTGGCAGGCAGAGGCAGAGGGAGAAGCAGACTCCCTGCCGAGCAAGGAGCCTGATGTGGGACTCGATCCCAGGACGCTGGGATCATGACCTGAGCCGAAGGCAGCCGCTCAACCAACTGAGCCACCCAGGCGGCCCGAGAGGGGAGAATTTCTTATGTAATGTCTTTGAGGAGGCAACTAGAAAAATGATATAGAATACAAATAGAAATATGGCTTAGATTGTAACATGGGTAGTTCACCCATAGTGACAAGTATAAAGGCTGAGTAGGTGGGGAAGATATGGGTTAGTAGCTATTTGTGGTGACTGCAGGCTGTAGAAGTTCTCCAGCTTCCTTCAGTTTTCTCAGTGAATTAGGAAGCAAGTTCATCACTGAGAAAAAATACTGAATGTCAGATGAGAGAAGAAAAAGTATGAAATAATGTTCGGAAGAATAAATGAATCAGGAAAATATGAACATTTGGGAGCACTAAGTGCCCAGCTTTATTAAAAATAACCAAATAAAAACTGTATGTGTGGGTATATATGTGAGTATATATCTTCTTACATGTATATACAAAATTCTATATATGTATATAAGATGTATATGTATAAGCAGAGAAAAGGGTCCAGAAGTATACATATCAAATTATTAATAGTGCTTACTACTGCAGAGAGAGAAAGAAAGAGAGGGCGGGAAGGTAAAAGAGACTCCTATATTATTTGAGGTTTTGATCAGTATGTATCAGTTTTATAATTAAAATAAAATAGATGTTAATAGTTGTTTTAAGATTTCATTTATTTGACAGAGATACAGTGAGAGAGGGAACACAAGCAGAGGAGTGGTAGAGGGAGAAGCAGGACCCCACCGAGCAGGGAGCCCAATGCAGGGCTTGATCCCAGGATCCTGGGACCATGACCTGAGCTGAAGACAGATGCTCAACAACTGAGCCACCCAGGTACCCCAATAGTTGTTTTGTTTTGTTTTGTTTTTTATTAAAACTAGAGCCTTTATAAATGTCTCTGGAGAGATGGGAGAGGAAAAAACAGGATATAAATAACCGTTATATACAACTCCCAATGGTAAAATTCTCCCATCCAACCTCTCCTCAAAGTATCTGAGGCAGAGTTTAGGCACCACCAAGTAAATACAAAAATATCCAGGTTCTGACTACAGGCGCTGATGAAGAAGGGGCAGGTCAAGCCTCCCAGGCATAAACAGAAGGAGCAGATATGATGTAATCCACACAAGAATCTCAGATTGGGTGATTCCAATCTGTTGGCTGGCTCAGGCCATCCCCAGAACCCTCCTGAGTTCTCCTGTTGTTGAGTGCATCTGGGGAGCATGTGCACCGAAGACTCCATGGTCCCCACCAGCAAGCAAGACCCAGTATCCTGCCCAGGGCCACAGCATGGACCAGCAAGAGTGCAGCACTGGCCAGGCCCACAGCCACCAGCAGTCCCAAAGACAAAGGAGAGGACAGTTTAGAACACTGATCAAGATCCATAGCACCCTCACCCCAATTAGGTAAATCCCATGTCCTAATTATACACAAGTATCAACTTGGCAATAAAGGTGATTATCAATAAGCCAAAATGAGAAAAGCAGAGGCATCACTCACCTTGAACACTTCAGAGAAGAAGCCAGACCCTATTTTTTCACAGGTGAAGTCATCTAAACGTGTCAGTCTAGAAAAGGCACTTATAAGAGCTCGATATGAAGATGGCCAAACTCTTCCCACTTGGGTCATGTTCCCATCTCCTCCACCACCTCCTTCAAAATCTTCAAGACGCTCTACACGTGGAGGAAAGCCTGCAATCGAATTCCGTTTGCTCCGATCCATAGTCTCAATAATCACTTTTTTCTTCTTTTAAGAAGGAACTCCACACATAATAAAATTTTGTTGAGTTTTACTTCTCTTCCGGTTTGACACTAAACAAGAGATCAGAAAGGTATTTCACTAAAACCATGAATGATTATATACATGCAAATCAATGAATTATCAACGTAAAAATATTTCTTCTTTCACATTCTAGCTCTTGAATTTCAGATAAAAAAAATACTTTATGGGGCACCAGTGTGGCTCAGTGGGTTAAGCCTCTGCCTTCGGCTCAGGTCATGATCTCAGGGTCCTAGGATTGAGCCCCGCATCAGGCTCTCTGCTCAGCAAGGGAGCCTGCTTCCCCACCTCTCTCTCTGCTGCTCTGCCTACTTGTGATCTCTCTCACTTTCTGTCAAGTAAATAAATAAAATCTTAAAAAAAAAAAAACACTTTATACCTTTACCTTAAAAAAATACTTATATATTTAAAGCCCAAGACATAGTCAGTCTTTAATATGAGTAGACTATAATAAAGATCATCAATTACATTCTAAAAAAACAAAATAACAGGGGTGCCTGGGTGGCTCAGTCATTAAGCATCTGCCTTCAGCTCAGGTCATGATCCAGGGTCCTAGGATCAAGCCCCGCATCGAGCTCCCCACCCCATGGAAAGCCTGCTTCTCCCTCTCCCACTCCCTGGCTTGTATTCTCTCTTTCAAATAAATAAGTAAAATCTTAAAAAAAATTTTTTTTCAAAAAACTAAAAGCGTATGTTCATACCAATGCCCTTCAAAACCTGCATTACATAATTTTCTCTCCATTTGAAAAATTAAGTCCAAATATATCAAATGATGATGAATATTTTATACCATAAAATTGTATTATTTTATTTCATTTAAAGATTTTATTTTTAGGGATGCCTGGGTGGCTCAGTTGGTTAACCGGCTGCCTTCGGCTCAGGTCATGAACCCAGCGTCCTGGGATCGAGTCCCACGTCGGGCTCCTTGCTCGGCGGGGAGCCTGCTTCTCCCTCTGTCTCTGCCTGCCACTCTGTCTGCCTGTGCTCGCTCGCTCTCTCTCCCTCTCTCTCTGACAAATAAATAATTTTTTTTTTAATTTAAAGATTTTATTTTTATTTATTATTACAGAGAGAGAGAGCAGGAGGGGGAGGGAAAGAGAATCTGAAACTGACTCGGCACTGAGCACAGAGCCAGATGCGAGGCTTGATCCCACAACTGTGAGATCATGACCTGAGCCAAAACCAAGAGTTGGACGCTTGAATGAGCCACCCAGGCACCCCAAAATTAATTTTAAAAGAAGAAAACACACTAATTTTAAAAGAAGAAAACCAGGGCGCCTGGGTGGCTCAGTGGGTTAAGCAACGGGCTCTTTTTTTTTTTTTTTTAAGATTTTATTTATTTATTTGACATAGACACAGCAAGAGAGGGAACACAAGCAGAGGGAGTAGGAGAGAGAGAAGCAGGCTTCCTGAGGAGCAAGGACCCAGATACAAGGCTCAATCCCAGAACTCCAGGATCATGACCTGAGCTGAAGGCAAATGCTTAACGACTGAACCACCCAGGCACGCCTAGCAACCAGCTCTTGATTTCTGCTCAGGTCACAATCTCAGGGTTGTGAGATCAAACTCAGTGGGGAGTCTGCTTAAGTTTCTCTCTCTCTCACCCTCTGCCCCCCCCACCCTGCTCACACATTCCCTCAAAAATAAACAAATCTTTTTTAAAAAAGAAAACCATTATCTAAAAGCAACTTAAGGGGCGCCTGGGTGGCTCAGTGGGTTAAAGCCTCTGCCTTGGTCTCAGGGTCAAATAAATAAAATCTTAAAAAAAAAAGAGAGAGAGCTTGCTTCCCCCTCTCTCTCTGCCTACTTGTGATCTCTGTCTGTCAAATAAATAAATAAAATCTTAACCAACTGAGCCACCCAGGCATCCCTAAATAAATAAAATCTTAAAAAAAAATTTTTTTTAAATAAAAATTTATTACTAATTAAACAGTACAGTCTAGCAGAAGTGACTATTGAAGGCTCCATCCCATCTGGTGCAGTGATTAAGAATAAAAATGCAGGGTGCCTGGGTGGCTCAGTGGGTTAAGCCTCTGTCTTCGGCTCAGGTCATGATCTCGGGGTCCTGGGACCAAGCCCCTCATCGGGCTCTCTGCTCAGCGGGGAGCCTGCCTCCTCCTCTCTCTCTCTGCCTGCCTCTCTGCCTACTTGTGATCTCTGTCTGTCAAATAAATAAATAAAATCTTAAAAAAAAAAAAAGAATAAAAATGCAAACCCATGGGGCACCTGGCTGGCTCAGTGGGTTAAAGCCTCTGCCTTCAGCTCAGGTCATGATTCCAGGGTTCTGGGATCGAGCCCCACATCAGGCTCTCTGCTCAGCGGGGAGCCTGCTTCCCTTCCTCTCTCTCTCTGACTGCCTCTCTGCCTACTTGTGATCTCTGTCTGTCAAATAAATAGATAAAAACCTTTTTTAAAAAATGCAAACCCATGTTTTCTTTTAGCCATCTCTCCCTACTTCTACTTTTTTTCCATGAGAAATGATTATAAGGGTCTTACGCAGAATACAACATTGTGACTTTTCAACTAGTAAAATGCTTTCATAAAAGTGATGAATACCTAGCCCAGACCACCTCTACTACCTCTAACCAAGGATAATAGCAGCAGGGCTCCCAGGGGTATCCTTACAATATATGACCCTACTTCCTTAGCTTTAGCCAAAAGTCAGCAGCAGTCTACCCAATATGGATCAATCACAGCTCCTTTCCTGGCAATTTGGAATTGGAATTAAGATATCCTAGCCTCAGTCTGGCTGCTTCCTAAAATGGAAGACATGTAGTGGCACCTGGCTGGCTCACTGGGTAGAGCATGAGACTCTTGATGTCAGGGTTGTAAGTTCAAGCCACATGTTGGGTATAGAGACTACTTAAAAATAATTCTTAAAAAAAGGAAACCATGTAAACTCAGGAACTATTGGCCATGGCCATTTTCTTTTTCTTTCCTTTTTTTTTTTTTTTTTTTTTTAGATTCCATTTATTTATTTGACAGGGAGAGAGAAATCACAAGTAGGCAGAGAGGCAGGCAGGGAAAGGGTGGGAAGCAGGCTCCCCGCTGAGCAGAGAGCCCAATGCGGGGCTCAATCCCAGGACCCTAAGATCATGACTTGAGCCAAAGGCAGAGACTTAACCCACTGAGCCACCCACGTGCCCCGCTATGGCCATTTTCTACCACACAGCCTAGATGGTAGAAAAAGTCAAGAGATTGAGGCCAATCCACAAAGAAAAGAAGATAGAGAACTTAATTTTCCCAATGTGCTATATTACCCAGTTCCTGAGGCCTCACTGTATCCTGACTTAAGGTTCCATGATATATCCTTGCATCATTAAAATAGATTACCTTGGAGCACCTGGGTGGCTCAATTGGTTAAGAATCCAATTCTTGATATTGGCTTAGGTCATGATCTCAAGGTTGGGAGATCAAGCTCCAAGTTAGCTCCACACTGGGTGTAGGGACTGCTTAAGACTGTCTCTCTCAGGGCGCCTGGGTGGCTCAGTGGGTTAAGCCTCTGCCTTCGGCTCAGGTCATGATCTCAGGGTCCTGGGATCGAGCCCCACATCGGGCTCTCTGCTCAGCAGGGAGCCTGCTTCCCCCTCTTTCTCTCCCTTGTCTCTCTTCCTACTTGTGATCTCTCTCTCTCTGTGTCAAATAAATAAAATCTTAAAAAAAAAAAAAAAAGACTGTCTCTCTCTCCCTGCTCCCTCTGCCCCTCCCTTCCTGCTCCTTTCCCTCTACTCCTCCTCCTCTCCCTCTGCTCAATGCTCATGTGCGCGCTCGCTCTCTCTCACTCAAAATAAATAAATAAATATCACCTTTGCTTAAGCTAGTTTTACCAAAGTCTTCACAGAAGGAAGAATAATCCAAGTTCTAAAGAAATAAATCATTTAAGTACCTCTACTGAACCTCACCAGAAAGTGGCAGCAGATCAGCAGATCAAAAATTTAGGAATATAAGACCAACATTTTTAAAATTTTACAGCCAGTAAAGACCATAAAGTTCAGTCACTCATTTTATATGTGAGGAAACATAAGGCCCAGAACGTGGGAATGATTTGCCCATAGATATAAGCTATTTACTAACAAAGCTAAACTTAGAACCAAGGAACCAAAGGTAGTACATTTCTAGAAGTGTGTCTACTAATCATCTCCTCCAAATTACCCAAGGAGCTTGTTTAAAACCCAGATTACTGTGTCCCAACCTTGACTTACTATATCAGAATCTCCTGGAGTGATGCCTGGAAATTTTACTAAACTCCCCAATGATTCTTACATACACTAGGAGTTGAAGATCCTCTACTCAGAGAAGGGGTACATTACTAACTTAAAAAAAAAAAAGGCAGGAATTTTACAAGAATTTCCTCATTTAATCTTCAAAGATAACACCAAGCTAGGCATGATTCCCACTTCAGAGAAAAAGAAATGTAGGCTCAGGAGGTTAAGTACCTTGCGTAAGGATACACAACTAGTAGAACCAGAATTAGAACCAAGGTCCATCCAGCATCAAAACTCAAGCTTTTTCCATTTCATATTATTTTGTTCAGTGTTTTTCCACTATAGAGTTATAAGGAGTTAAGCTAGTCATCTACATAGAAAAGAGGACCAGTACTTGAGTACAGAGGAAGACAAAGGTGACTGTAATTTGGACAGAGACAGAGAAGGGGAAAAACTTTAGAAAAATAAACTACAAAATACCAAAGTTAAAACTATGTAAAGCATAGATGCCTCTGAAATTACTGATTGGTTTACCATCTACTGACTTCTTCATTTTTTTTTTAAAGATTTTATTTATTTACTTGAGAGAGAGAGACAGTGAGAGAGAGCATGATCGAGGAGAAAGTCAGAAGGAGAAGCAGACTCCCCGTGGAGCTGGGAGCCCGATTGGGGACTCGATCCCGGAATTCCGGGATCATGACCTGAGCTGAAGGCAGTCGTTCAACCAACTGAGCCACCCAGGCGTCCCGGCTTCTTCATTTTGAACAAAATACACTGTTAACCTCCACGATGCCCTCAATTTTTCCTGGGGGGGCTGGCAGATTCTTTTCTCTATTCTAAAGCTAGACAGAATTGCTCATTGCAGCTCAACAGTTCTGAGAGGAGGTAAGGAATATCTAATAGCAACTAAACTGGTTTGGTTGGAGCTCTTAGAAGTTTCATGATAGCACAATGGCTGAAATTTTTGATATTTTTATTTTGAAAAACAAATAACTTGTACCTTGGATCATGGAACTTTTTAAGGCGGGGGGAGTATTAATTTAAAAGGCAGGGATGTCTGGGTGGCTCAGTAGGCTAAGTGTCTGCCTTTGGCTCAGGCGATGACCCCAGGGTCCTGGAATAAAGTCTCACATCAGGCTCCTTGCTCAGTGGGGAGCCTGCTTCTTCCTCTGCCTGCTGCTCCCCCTGCTTATGTTCTCTCTCTCTCTGAAAAATAAATAAAAAATAATAATAAATTAATAAAAGGAATATGCTTATAGAAACTCCTGCACATAAGCATAGGGGACATGAACAAGGATATTCATTTCAGGGGCGCCTGGGTGGCTCAGTGGGTTAAGCCTCTGCCTTCAGCTCAGGTCATGATCTCAAGGTCCAGGGATGGAGCCCCACAACAGGTTCCCTGCTCAGCGGGGAGCCTGCTTTTCCCTCCCCCTCTGCCTGCCACTCTGTCTACTTGGTACTCTCTATCTCTCTGTCAAATAAATAAATAAAATATTTTAAAAATAATAATAATAATTAATTTTCCCAGGACAAGATGGCACCATCTATGCTTCTCCTGATGGTCTGAGGACCAGAAGGACTGTCCATGATAAATGGACCACCACATTTTATAGAAAGCACATTGTTTCCAAGGTAATCCGGGAAACATTGCAAAGTCTATACCTTTAGTAAGGACAGCACTTTGTTTGCCTGGGGCAATGGAAAACAAAATAAATAACTATCAATGTCACTAACAAGGGACTACTACTCCTTTGATATTTTCCCTTGAGTTCTCCCAAAAACATTGTACTGGCAATGTGGCACAGCTGGGATTCCCAACTACACCTTTATGATATTAAAACTGGTACATGTTTGAAGTCTTTCATCCAGAAAAAAATACAAAATTATTGTCCATCCTGGTCAAGAAATGAAACTATTTGTATTGGAAATGTTAACAAGTTCACTTATTTGAAAACAATTTTACGGAGTTCCTGGGTGGCTCAGTCACTAAGTGTCTGCCTTCAGCTCAGGTCATGATCCCAAAGTCCTGGGATGGAGCCCCACATCAGGCTCCCTGCTCAGCAGTAAGTCTGCTTCTCCCTCTCCCACTCCCCCTGCTTGTATTTCCTCTTTCACTGTCTCTCTCTCTGTCAAATGAATAAATAAAATCTTAAAAAAAAAAAAACACCACAATTTTACTATAGGAAGATTTATGAAATAAATTTACTATTTATTATAAATGTACACAGTTTTATTGCCTTACATGGCATCATAGGATCTTCCTAAATACTGTTAATATATGAAGAATTGCTGTTATATTAATTCATTTGAATAACTCTTGTATGTCTAAGTGCTAGTGAAGTTCTATAAGAAGGATTTTCATTTTTTTAAGATTTTATTTATTTGAGGGGCACCTGGGTGGCTCCGTGGGTTAAAGCCTCTGCCTTCAGCTCAGGTCATGATCCCAGAGTGCTGGGATCGAGCCCCACATCGGGCTCTCTGGTAGCAGAGAGCCTGCTTCCCCCTTCTCTCTGCCTGCCTCTCTGCCTACTTGTGATCTGTCAAATAAATAAATAAAATCTTTTAAAAAAAATCTTTAAAAAAAAAGATTTTATTTATTTGAGAGAGAGAGAGAGAACATAAGCAGGAGGAAGGGCAGAAAGAGAGAGACAAGCAGACTCCCCGCTAAGCAGTGAACCTGATGCAGGGCTCAATCCAAGGACCCTGAAATCAGGACCTGAACCAAAGTCAGTTGCTTAACCAACTGAGCCACCAGACACCCCCAGAGATTTCCTTTTATAATAAGTTTTTATTACCAATAATCATGATTAAATTAAGGCATTTAAAAAAAAGAATAGTTTTCAGCATGTAAAACTCTGGTATTCTTTTTTTTTTTTAAGATTTTATTTATTTATTTGAGAGAGAGGCAGTGAGAGAGCATGAGCGAGGAGAAGGTCAGAGGGAGAAGCAGACTCCCCGTGGAGCTGGGAGCCCGATTCGGGACTCGATTCCGGGTCTCCGGGATCATGACCTGAGCCGAAGGCAGTCATCCAACCAACTGAGCCACTCAGGCGTCCCAAACTCTGGTATTCTTAAATGAAAACTGGTGGTACTATTATCTGCTTCACAAAAATATTTCAAGGGGAAACGAGGGACATGTGAAAATTTAGGGGGAAGAAGGTCCTTGTCAGGGAGAAGTTACTGTCACAATGGTGAGGGTGTGGGGTGGGCACTACTGGCATTTTAGTGGGCAGGGTCCAGGGAAGCTAAATGTCCTACAATGCACACAACAGTCCTGCACAACAAAGAACTGTCCTGCTCTAAATGCCAGTAAATGCCCCCACTGAAAAACAAGGAGTTAGAAAAGCTTCATCAGTCTGACATGAAACTAGGAAATAGCCTTTAGCATTCTTCCAAAAAATAACAAAATTATGTTGCTAGCAAGGACACAAATCATTTTTTAGTAACCGTATTCTCAATTTCAATACTTAAAACCTGCAAAGTTCAAAACTTTTGCTTTCTTTTTCTACATAAGTATGTCTTTTCAAAGGTTAATTTTTGGGACACCTGAGTGGCTCAGTATGTTTGGCATCCTGAACCTACTCTTGATTTCAGCTTAGGTCATGATCTCAGGGTCCTGGGATCTAGGCTCAAAGGCTCCATCTCCCTCTCCCTCTGCCCCTCCTCCAAGTCACACGTGCACACTCTTTCTCTCTCTCTCTCTCTTTTTTAAGATTTAATTTATTTACTTGACAGAGAGAAATCACAAGTAGGCAGAGAGAGGGGGGAAGCAGGCTCCCTGCTGAGCAGAGCGCCCGAGGCGGGGCTCAATTCCAGGACCCTGAGATCATGACTTGAGCCGAAAGCAGAGGCTTAACCCACTGAGCCACCCAAGCACTCTTCTCTCTCTTTTTTAAATAAATAAATAAATAAATAAATAAATAACATCTTTTTTTTAAAGGCTAATTTACACTGATATTAGAATTTATTTATTTTTCACAAAGAAGGTACAATTAAAAGCTTTGACTGGGGAAAGTAATCTGAAAAGCTATCAATAAAAGAGTGAGCTAAATAATCTATACCCAGTATTACATATTTTATCTTTCAAAGTAGTAATTCCATAAATGATTTTCCAGAAAATCAAGGAAAACTTTTTAGGACTCCCAGTTAGATCATACAAACACCTGAAATGCTTCTGGAAATAGTAACTGCAGCCACCATTTACCATTGGCCATGCATTCTACCAAGTGTTTTGCATATACTATCTCTAGTATTTATGACAAGGCTACAAAGTAGGTATTATTTCCAATTTAAAAAGTACAAAATTGGGCGCCTGGGTGGCTCAGTGGGTTAAAGCCTCTGCCTTCGGCTCAGGTCATGATCCCAGGGTCCTGGGATCGAGCCTCGAGTTTGGGCTCTCTGCTGAGCAGGGAGCCTGCTTACCCCACCTCTCTCTCTGCCTATCTGCCTACTAGTGATCTCTGTCAAATAAATAAAGAAAAAAAAGACTTTATCAAACTCAAACAACTGGTGACAGACTTGGGATTCAAATCCAGTAGTTCCAAATTTAAACACTTCCCACTATGACATGTCTCCAGAAAAACAGCTAAATTTCTGTGAAAATGATCTGCATATTAGTTAGATAGAAAGCTACTATTATTCCCCACTCTACCTTGACAACAGAGGCTAAGGAGTATGTAATGATAGCTCCACCAATCTCTGGAACAAAAGCCTTTGGTGATTATTTTTTTTTTAAGATTTTATTTATTTATTTGACAGAGAGAGATCACAAGTAGGCAGAGAGGCAAGCAGAGAGAGAGGAAGGGAAGCAGGCTCCCCACTGAGCAGAGAGCCCGATGCAGGGCTCAATCCCAGGACCCTGAGATCATGACCTAAGCCGAAGGCAGAGGCTTAACCCACTGAACCACTCAGGTGTCCCGGTGATTTTTTTAAAGATTTTTTTTAGATTTGAGGCAACTATGTGGTTCAGTGAGTTAAGTACCTGCCTTTGGCTCGGGTCATGATCCCAGGGTCCCAGGATCGAGCACCCCCCTTTGGGCACCCTGCTCAACCAGGAGCCTGCTTCTCTCTCTCCTCCTCTCCCCCAATCATGTTCTCTCTCTGAAATAAATAAACAAAAAATCTTTAAAAAAAAAAAAGGGGGGGGGATTTAGGGGCACCTGGGTGGCTCAGTGGGTTAAGCCTCTACCTTCAGCTCAGGTCATGATCTTGGGGTTCTAGGGTTGAGCCCTGCATCGGGCTCTCGGCTCAGTGGGGAGCCTACTCCCCCCCCCACCTGCATCTCTGCCTACTTGTGATCTCTGTCTGTCAAATGAATAAATAAAATCTTTAAAAAAAATTTTAAGGGATTTTTTTTAAGATTTATTTATTTATTTGAGAGAGAGAGAGAGCATGCGAGCAGGGGGGAAGGACAGAGGGGTAGGGAGAGAAAAATCTCAAGCAAACTCCACCCTGAGCACAGAGCCAATGTGGGGCTCGATCTCACAATCCTGAGAACATGACCTGAGCCAAAAATCAAGAGTCAGTTGCTTATTAACCAACTGAACCATCCAGGTGCCCCAAGCCTTCCATCATTGAATCACATTCTACAGACATAAAAAGTAGCATTGGTTTAAACAGACAGTCTAAAGATGGATGCCAAGCTCACAGGGAAAATATGCCAACTCCCAATCATGCTTCTTTTCCATTCTAATATATAGGACTTGCTGTTGCTTACCCCTTCATAAACTTCACAATAGTGGAGATGAAAATAAAATTCTGCAATGCACTGAATAACTGTCAACCAACAGCAGGCCGGACATGGAAAAGTGTCAACCAGAAACCAAAAATTTTCAATATCCATTCAACTATAGAATCATGTGTCCACAAAGTTGGTAGTGAAGTCCCACAAGGTGAGTAAAAGGATTGCTGAGATTTCAGTGGACTTTTATACCCTGGGTTTAAAGGGTAGAAAAAGAATAATAATATCCTTTCATATATTTATCAAATAATCAAATATATCAAATCGGGGCACCTGGGTGGCTCAGTGGGTTAGGGCCTCTGCTTTTGGCTCGGGCTGTGATCCCAGGGTCCTGGGATCGAGCCCCGCATCGGGCTCTCTGCTCCTCAGAGAGCCTGCTTCCTCCTCTCTCTCCCTGCCTGCCTCTCTTGCCTACTTGTGATTTCTGTCAAATAAATAAATAAAATCTTTAAAAATATATATATATATCAAATAATATCCTAATCATATATTTTCCTTCTATTATCATTAAAACTTGTAAAGTCAAACTAAAACAAAGATTGGAAAAAAATTTTTAATTAAAAATTTAAAAAAAAATAAAACAAAGATTGGTTATGGGTAAGATATGGCCCAGAAAACTGGCCATTTTCCAGAACAGGAATACTGACAAGTGCATTAGCTGTGTATCAAGACCAACCACATGGCAAATCTACATGACAGGTCTGCTCAGCTGCTATCCTTTCTATGGACCAACATAGCAAATACAGACACATTTCAGGATGACTGCCTAATTAAAAATAAAAGCAATACTGCTGAACTTGCCATCCTACTGTGAAATAATGAGTTGCAGTTTCCATTCAAACCAAAGGCAATCTAACATAAAAACTGGCATCCCCTATTTAATTAGCCATGAATTACACAATGGCATATATTGCTGTCAGACAGATCAAAAGCCAGTTCTTAAAACTGTATTATCTCTTTCGGATAAACATCTTATCTGCTGTTTTAACTACAATGTACCAGGCCTTAGGTCATGACATAAAACAGAAACTTAGGTTGAAAGTTCTAAAGGCTTTTAGATTAACTAGTCCAATTTTTTGGTCAATCCAGGAACACATACCCCTCTGTTAACTTATTCAAATGTTAATTGGGTTCCTACTAGGTACAAGGCATTATGGTAAGTGCTATAATATTTACTGAGTATTTACTATAATCCACACAGTCTTACAAGTGCTTTATATGTTTAATATTCATAACAGCCCTACAAAATAGATACCATTATTATCCCTGTTTTATAAATGTGGAAACAAGATACAAAGGAATTAACTTGTCCAGTTCTTACAGCCAAGAAGTCACAGAGCCAGAATTCAAATCCAGAGCCTATACTCTTAATCACTATACTACTGTCTTTCTGGGATATGGATATAGAAAACCAAATAAAACATGACTCAACCCCCCCAGGAGCTTAGTCTCCCCCTGGAAACACAAATGTAAATCAATGAGTACAATATAGTGTGACAATTGCTAATGACAGATTAGAAAGAAGGAGGGCTTAATTGAGGTACCAACAGTGAAGACAGAATTTGGAAAGAAGATAAGTAGGACTTTAAAACGGTGACTAAATGGAAGTAGGAGGTATGAGAGGTACTTAGGATGACTCCAATTTTAACTAGAATCCTTCCCATGTTTCAGATTTGGGTGACTGGGGGGAATGAGTAGGCATTCACTAAAAGGAGATTTGTGAATTGATTCAAATTCACTCCTGGTCTTATTGAGTTTGAGATGCCTAAAGAAATACCAAGTAACATTTAGAAAGCAGTTGAAGATACCACGCTGGAGCTCAGAAGAGAGGATTAGCCTGGAGATACAGACTTGAAAGTTATTTACACTTACAAATATTCTAAAGAGTTTCCCAGAATAGAGAATATGAGAATATGAGTAATAGCTAATATTTACTGAGTTGCTACTATGTGCCAAAGCCCAGTCTCCTACTCCTTTTTTTTTAAATTTCATTTATTTATTTGACAGAGAGACAGAGATCACAAGTAGGCAGAGAGGCAGGCAGAGAGAGAGGAGGAAGCAGGCTCCCTGCGGAGCAGAGAGCCCGAAGCGGGGCGCGATCCCAGGACCCTGGGATCATGACCTGAGCCGAAGGCAGAGGTCTTAACCACTGAGCCACCCAGGCGCCCCTGGTCACTCTTGGCACTTGGGTGGCTCAGTTGGTTGGGCAACTGTCTTCGGCTCGGGTCATGATTCTGGAGTCCCAGGATCGAGTCCCACATCAGGCTCCCTGCTCGGGGAGTCTGCTTCTCCCTCTGACCTCTCCCCTCTCATGGTCTCTCTCTCTCTCTCTCAAATAAATAAATAAAATCTTAAAAAAAAAAAAAAAAGCCTAGGGGTCATCAGTTGCATTTTTTTAGTATGTGCCCTGGGTACCATGCTACTCACAATGAAGGTACAGTTTTCCATATTTTACAAATGAAGAAATGGCAGAAAGACCTTAAGTAATTTGCTAATAAGGGGAGGGCTGAGGTAACCCAAACCTTCTGGCTCCAAAGCCTAAACTTTGACTTTCTGTGCTCTATTCCTCTATATGTGGCAGCATTAGCCTGCAAAAGTCTTATATTTGGTTTTCTCTCTCTCCTTTTTATTTTATTTTTTTTATTTTTTTTTATTTTTATTTTTTTTATTTTTTTTATTTTTTAAAAAGATTTTTATTTATTTATTTGACACAGAGAGAGATCACAAGTAGGTAGAGAGACAGGCAGAGGGGGGGCGGGAAACAGGCTCCCCGCTGAGCAGAGAGACCGATGTGGGGCTCGATCCCAGGACCCTGAGATCATGACCTGAGCCGAAGGCAGAGGCTTAACCCACTGAGCCACCCAGGCGCCCCTCCAGTCTCCTTCTTTATGTCCATAAGTGAGATCAGATAAGAGGTGAAGAGAACACCAACAGGACAAAAAAGAAACAAAAGAGGTAAAAATAAAACCAAGAGAAAATATGTCACACAAGCCAAAGGTAGATATGATTAATATATCAAATACCATAGGTATTCCAATAATATGAGAAAAAGTTTCCCCTGGATTGAACAGTACAGAGGCAAGAGTCAACTCAGCCTACTGAAAAAACACCACTAACAAAGAACTCAGTAATTCCTCCAGTGGCTTGTTCTATTATTAGAAAGTTATCTTTTTTTAAGATTTATTTGTTTATTTGGGAGAGAGAGGGCATGTATGCATGAACGAGCAGGGAGAGGGACAGAGGCAGAGGGATCATGACCTGAGCCAAAATCAAGAGCCAGAGGCTTAAGTGACTGAGCCACCCAGGTGTCCCTATTACTAGAAAGTTCTAGCTGTTAAAAAAATAATAATCTTTTCAAAGAAACAAAAGTATAGGGGAACACCTAAGTGGCTCAGTCAGCTAAGAGTCTGCCTTTGGCTCAGGTCATGATCCCAGGGTCCTAGGATCCAGTCCCACATCAGTCTTCTTACTCAGCAGGGAGTCTGCTTCTACCTCTACCTGCCACTTTCCCTGCTTGCGCAATCACCGGCTCCCTCGCTCGTGCTCGCTCTCTCTCTCTCTCTCTCTTGCCGGCAAATAAATAAAATCTTGAAAGAGAGAGGAAAGAAAGAAAGGGAGGGAGGAAGGCGGAAAGGAAAGAAAAGAAAAAAAAGAAAAGAAAAGGGAAAAGCATAGTGCTCTATTCAAATTCTGGAATTAAGAGTTATAATGACTAGGACTCCTGGGTAACTCAGTCAGTTGAACAGCCGACTCTTGATTTCAGCTCAGGACATGATCTCAAGGTCCTGGATGGAGCCCTGTGTTGGGTATGGAGCCTACTTAAGATTCTCTCTCTTGGGGCGCCTGGGTATTCAGTCGTTAAGCGTCTGCCTTTGGCTCAGATCATGATCCTAGGGTCCTGGGATCGAGCCCCACATCAGGCTTCCTGGTCGGCAGGAAGGCTGCTTCTCCCTCTCCCACTCCCCCTGCTTGTGTTCCCTCTCTTGCTGTGTCTCTCTCTGTCAAATAATAAATAAAATCTTAAAAAAAAAAATCTCTCTCTCTCTCCCCCTCCCCTAGTTCCTGTGCATGCTTTATCTCTTAAAAAAAAAAAAAGAGTTATAATGACTAAATACAGTAATGACACTTGACTGAATCCTGATTTGAAGAAACTAGGTATAAAAGACAGCTATTGAAATTTTAATAAGGACTACTATTAGCAGAAAATTATTTTTTTATTTTTTTTAAATATTTTATTTATTTATTTATTTGAGAAAGAGAGAGCATGGGCAGGGAGTAGCAGAATAGAGAGATAAGCAGACTGCCCACTGAGCAGGGAGCTGGATACATGGCTCAATCCTAAGACCCAGGGATCATGACCTGAGCTGAAGGCAAACGTTTAACCAACTGAGCCACCCAGGTGAAGCCACAACAAAGAAAATTGTTTTTATTTATTCTTTTTAGTAATCTCTACACGCAGTATGGGGCTCAAACTCACAATCCTAAGATCAAGAATCACGGGCTTTCCAACTGAGCAAGCCAGGCATCCTGATGATAGTAGAAAATCATTATTTTGTTTAAGTGTGACAATGACACTAGGATTATATAAGACTATTTTGGGAGAAACAGGTGAAATAGCGTGTTTGTATTTGCATTAAAATATATCAGAAAGAGTAGATGTAGCAAATTTTATAAAAGGTTAAAAACTGTTACATATGGGAGATGGATAAATGGGTGTTACATTTTTCTCATAATAACAAAAACAAAAAGGCTTCACAAACAAAAGATAAATATTTTGTCAATAAAAACCCCAGGGATGCCTAGGTGGCTCAAGTCAGCTAAGCATCTGCCTTCCTCTTAGGACATGATCTTGGGGTCCTGGGATCGAGTTCCCCATTCAGACTCCCTGCTCAGGGGAGAGTCTGCTTTTCCCTCTCATTGTCCCCCTCTCTATCTCTCAAATAAATAAATAAAATCTTTAAAAAGAAAATCCAGCACATGAATATAGGTATACCTTATTTTACTGTGCTTCACATTATTGTGCTTCACAGATACTGCTTTTATTTTTTTTCCCCCAAATTGAAGTTTTAGCACTCCTATATTGATTACCTCTATTGGCACCATTTTTCCAACAGCATTTCCTCATGTCATCTCTCTCTGTCACATTTTGGTAATTCTCAAAATACCACAAACTTTTTCATTATTGTATTTATTATGGTGATCTGTGATCTTTGATGTTACTAATTGTTTGGGGACACCACAAACTGTACCATGTAAGATGGAGAACCTAACTTAATGTTCTGTGTTCTAACTGCTCCACCAACCAGCTTCTCCTTCTTTCTCCCTCTCCTTGGGTCTCCCTATTTCAGTAGACACAATATTGAAATATGGACAGTTAATTTTGACTTTCAAGTCTTATTAGTTAAAAAACACATTTCATAAAGCTACAGCTGCTATAGGAAGTGACTCCTCTGATGGATCCAGGCAAAGTAAATTGAAAATCTTCTGGAAAGGATTCACCATTCTAGATGCCAATGAGAACATTTGTGATTCATGGGAAGAGGTCAAAACCACAATATTAACAAGAGTTTGGAAGAAGTCGATTCCAATCCTCATGGAAAAATTTGAGGGATTCAAGAGGTCAGGTGGAGGATGTAACTGCAGACAGGGTAGAAATAGCAAGAAAACTAGAATTAGAAGTGGAGCCTGAAAGGGTGCCTGGGTGGCTCAGTCAATTAACCATCTGCCTTGAGCTCAGTTAATGATCTCAGAGTCCTGAGATCAACCAGGGCAGGCTCCCTACTTCTCCCTCCCCCTCTGCCCTTCCCCCTGCTCATCCTTGCACTCCCTCATTTGCGCTCTCTCTCTCTCTCGTGTTCTCTCTCAAATAAGTTAAATCCTTAAAATAAATAAATAAGGGGCGCCTGGGTGGCTCAGTGGGTTAAAGCCTCTGCCTTCTGCTCAGGTCATGATCCCAGGGTCCTGGGATCGAGCCCCACATCGGGCTCTCTGCTCGGCAGGGAGCCTGCTTCCTCCTCTCTCTCTGCCTGCCTCTCTGCCTACTTGTGATCTCTGTCTGTCAAATAAATAAATAAGATCTTTAAAAAAATAAATAAATAAATAAATAAGTAAGTAAGTAAAAATAAAATCTTTTTTAAAAAGTGGGGGCACCTGGGTGACTCAGTCAGTTAAGTGTCTGCCTTCAGCTCAGATCATGATCTCAGGGTCCTGGGATTGGGCTCCCTGCTCAGTGGGGAGTCTGCTTCTCCCTCTCCCTATATCCTCCAACCCCCTGTTCATGCTTGCTCTCTCTCTCAAATAAATAAATAAAATCTAAAAAAAAAAACAACTTTTTTTTTTGAAGTGGAGCCTGAAGCTGTGACTAAGCTGTTAAAATCTTAAAATAAAATTTACTTTTTATAGATGAGCAAAGAAAATGGTTTCTTGGGATGGAATCTACTCCTGAAGATGCTGTGAAGTGACAACAAAGGATTTAGAGTATTACATGAACTTAATTGATAAAGCAGCTGCAGGGTTTGGCAGGATTGACTCTAATTTAGAAAGAAGTACTACTATGGGTAAAATGCTATCAAACAGAGTCACATGACACAGAAGAATTGTTCCTGCAAGTATGAGAAAATCAATTTGGCAAACTTCACTGTTGTCTTATTTTAAGAAATTGCCACAGCCACCTCAACCTTCACAAACCACCATGCTCATCAGGCAGCAGCCATCAACATCAAAGCAAGATTCTCCACCAGCAAAAAAATTATGACTTGCTGAAAGCTGAGATGATGGTTAGCATTTTTTAGCAATAAAGTACAGTCAACACTTGAACAACAAGTTTGAACTGCATGGGTCCACTTATAAAGGACTCTTTGATAAATATGGTACAGTACATAAATGTATTTTCTCTTCCTTATGACTTTCTTAATAACATTTTCTTTTCTATAATTTACTTTATGGTAAGAACACAGTACAGGGGCGCCTGGGTGGCTCAGTGGGTTAAAGCCTCTGCCTTCGGCTCAGGTCATGATCTCAGGGTCCTGGGATCGAGCCCCACATCGGGCTCTCTGCTCGGCAGGGAGCCTGCTTCCTCCTCTCTCTGCCTGCCTCTCTGCCTACTTGTGATCTCTGTCTGTCAAATAAATAAATAAAATCTTTAAAAAAAAAAAAAAGAACACAGTACATAATAATAAAGGGGCACGTGGGATGCTCAGTCGGTTGGGTATCTGACTCTTGACTTTGGCTCAGGTCATGATCTCAGAGTCCTATGATCAAGCCCTGAATCAGCTTCATACTCAATGCGGGTCTGCCTGAGATTCTTTCTCTCCCTCTCACCCTACCCCTCCCCTCCCTTATTTTGCCTGTGTGCTCACTTGCTCTCCCACTAAAATAAATAAATCTAAGGCACCTGGGTGGCTCAGTGGGTTAAGCCTCTGCCTTTGGCTCAGGTCTTGACCTCAGGGTCCTAAGATCCAGCCCCACATCAGGCTCCCTACTCCGCAGGGAGCCTGGATCCCCCTCTCTCTCTGCCTGCCTCTCTGCCTGCTTGTGATCTCTCTCTCTGTCAAATAAATAAATAAATCTTTTTAAAAATAAATAAAAATAAAAAATAAAAGAATATAGTACATAATATATATACAAAATATGTGTTAATCAACCCTTTATATTATTGGTAAGGCTTCCAGTCAACAGCAGGCTATTAGTAGTTATGTTAAATGCAGATTTTTGACCACATAGAGGGTCAACACCCCAACCCCTATGTTATTCAGGGTCCACTGTATTTTTTAATTAAGGTGTGTACATTTTTTTAAGATTTTTTTTATTTGACAAAGAGATAGAGAATATAAGTAGACAGAGTAGCAGGCAGAAGGAGAGGGAGAAGCAGGCTCCCCACCGAGCAGGGAGCCCGATGTGGGGCTCAATCCCAGCACCCTGGGATCATGACCTGAGCCCAAGGCAGCCAGTCAACCGACTGAGCCACCCAGGTGCCCCTGTACATTTTTTTAGACATAATGCCACTGTACACTTAACAGACTACAGTATAGTGTAAACATAATTTTTTAATTTTTTAAAAAGATTTTATTTATTTATTTGACAGACAGAGATCACAAGTAGGCAGAGAGGCAGGCGGGGGGGAGAGGGGGGAAGTAGGCTCACTGCTGAGCAGAGAGCCCAATGTGGGGCTCGATCTCAGGATCCTGGGATCATGACCTGAGCCAAAGGCAGAGGCTCTAACCCACTGAGCCACCCAGGAGCCCCTAAACATAAATTTTATATATACTAAGAAACCAAAAAATTCATTTTGCTCACTTTATTACAATATTCACTTTATTGCAGAATGGAATAAACCTGCAATATCTCCAAAGTATGCCTGTACGGCAGACATCACAATACGAACACTAGAAAAGTAAAAACCAACTGCACTTATGCTATGTGAATAAGTACGTATTGCTTGGAATAAAATTTCTAATAAAGCAGCATATATATATTCAAAAACTGCTATATCTCAAATGGTTTAGATGGAATAGCAGATGATTGTGAACTATGATGGATAATTCAAAAAGGATGTAGTGATGGCAAAGATACTAAAGTTGAAGAAGCATGTAAGGGATAAAATTTCATGAAATGAGAACAGGAAAAAAGTGATTTTTCTAAAATGATATATTATTATGTATTTAAGATATATGTGTGTGACTAAAATAAACACCACAAGTTTTAAAAATTCTGATTCCAATTAATAGTTTAATGATCTTGGACATGTTACTTAAATTCTGCCCTTATATGTAAGATAGAGATACTAACTATATCTCATTTAGTTGTTATGAGAATTAAAGGAAAACATACTAAAGAGTTAAAGGATAAAAAATGCATGTATGAAGTACCAAGCAAGGTGCCTGTCACAGAGTAAGCATTTAATAAACGTGAATTCCCTTTCCTCTCCCTTCCCAGTTCCACCCTTAATCCTAGTTCTGAATCTTGCAAATATACAACAAATTAAGACTATTTTTTTTTCTTCTTTATGATAGCTTTTCAGTTAACCCAAGTCTTCCCCAGGGCAAATATACAAAGTCTTTCAGGTTTCCCAGGGAACATGGAATCAAGATCTTCCTGGTTACTTTTTTTAAAATTTAGCCTTAATTGCAATCCAAACTGTCAAAGCCCGGCTAAAACACAATAACAAAAAATGTAAAGAATATTAAATATATAATCTAACTAAGACAAAATTGAATAGGACTATTACTTCCCATAATCTGGATATAAAGAACATAGTTTCTGATCTTCTAAGACTAAATGTATCTATAACTTTGTAAGCTGGAACATGAAACGTGACACAAGGTAGACTTGATATTAGACCCCATTCAAATAAGCTGAAATGCTAAAGTACTAGGGGGATGTACAAATTTCCAGGACAAAATCTTTTTGATAAATGTTCCCTTTTAGGGCGGGGGGAGTCGTATTTTAAGAAGAACCAAACATGGCCACTTAGGTCAGATAGGCAACTCTTTTGTTTTACTATTTTATTTATTTATTTGACAGAGACAGAGAGAGGGAACACAAGCAGGGGAAGTGGGAGAGGGAAAAGCAGGCCTCGTATTGAGCAGGGAGCCCTACTTAGGGCTCCATCACAGGACCCTGGGATCATGACTGGAGCTGAAGGCAGTGCTTAACAAATGAACCACCCAGGCATTCCCCCACACACACACATTTTTTTTTTTTTTTTTTTGTCAGAGAGAGCGAGAGCACAAGCAGAGAGAGCAGCAAGCCGAGGGAGAAGCAGACTCCCTGCTGAGCAAGGAGCCCAATGCAGGACTCAGTCACAGGACCCTGGGATCATGAACTGAGCAGAAGGGAGACATTTAACTGACAGCCACCCAGGTGTCCCTACTCATCTCTTCTGATAAAGTGAGTTTGAAGGCTATTTCAGAGACTGTGGGAAAGAAAGCAAACGAGAGTAAAGAAGACGGTAGTTCTGGGGTTAGGGAAGGCAATTCTGTAGTTTACATTATAAAGGTGCAAGAACTCTGATAAAAGGGAAAACAAGGGATGCCTGGGTGGCTCAGTTGGTTAAGCGGCTGCCTTCAGCTCAGGTCATGATCCCAGCGTCCTGGGATCGAGTCCCACATCAGGTTCCTTGCTCGGCGGGGAGCCTGCTTCTCCCTCTGCTTCTGCCTGCCGCTCTGTCTGCCTGTGCTCGCGAGCGCTCTCTCTCTCTCTCTGACAAATAAATAAATAAAGTCTTTTAAAAAAAAAATTTTTTTTTAAAAAGGGAAAACAAAATTAATAACATTAAGTATTGGGGTGTCTGGGTGGCTCAGTCCCTAAGCATCTGCCTTTGGATCAGGTCATGATCCCAGGGTCCTGGAATCAAACCCCACATAGGGCTCGCTGATCAGAAGGAAGCCTGCTTCTCTCCCACTCCCACTGCTTGTGTTCCCTCTCTTGCTGTCTCTCTGTGTCAAATAAATAAAATCTTAACAAACAACAACAACAACAAAAAATAGGGGCACCTGGGTGGCTCAGTGGGTTAAGGCCTCTGCCTTTGGCTCGGGTCATGATCCCAGGGTCTTGGGATCGAGCCCCGCATCGGGCTCTCTGCTTGGCAGGGAGCCTGCTTCCTCCTCTCTCTCTGCCTGCCTCTCTGCCTACTTGTGATCTCTGTCAAATAAATAAATAAATAAAATATTTAAATAATAATAATAATAACATTAAGTATTATCAAAATATATTCCCGGGCACCTGGGTGGCTCAGTCGGTTGTGCGTCTGCCTTCCACTAAGGTCATGACCCTGGGGTCCTGGGATGGAGCCCATGTCAGCCTCCAGCCCCATGTTGGACTCCCTGCTCAGTGGGAAGCCTGCTTCTCCCTCTGCCTCTGCCCCTCCCACTGTTCATGCTCTCCCTTTCTCTGCCAAATAAATAAATAAAATCTTTAAAATATATATATATTCCCCCCAAAATATTTTTATTCAACCTTATTTCTTTCTCAAATGTATTATTTCCACTAAAGGGAATATTTTATAGCCATTAAAAATGACAGCTACACCTGGGTGGCTTAGTGGGTTAAAGCCTCTGCCTTCAGCTCGGGTCAGGATCTCAGGGTCCTGGGATTAAGTCCTGCATTGGGCTCTCTGCTCGGCGGGGAGCATGCTTCCCCCACTCTCTGCCTGCCTCTCTGCCTATTTGTGATGTCTCTCTATATATATCAAATAAATAAATAAAATCTTTTTTTAAAATTACAGCTACAATAAGCACACAAAGATATATGCAAAGGAATATTAATTTACACAGTCATTATCAGTAACAGATAAAATCAGAGATAATCCAAATGTCCACCAACAGGGAAAGGTTAAATAAATTAGAGTACATCCATATAATTTAATATTATATAGTCATTAAAAGAAAGAGATCAATTCTATACATCCTAACAAGGAAAGAATCCAAGTTTCACCGTTAAGTGATAACAGCAAGTTGCAAAATAGAGTGAATAGTGGGAGCTTTCTTTTTTAGTATAACAATGAACATATCCTCTTATCTATAAAACAGATAAATATTAACTATATCTCACTGAGTTATTATGAGAATTAAGTGACTATATGCTTAGAAAACAATTTCAAGGAATATATACACTAAACTGTCATCTTTTTTTTTTTTTTTTGAGAACAAGGACCTTTATGGTTAGAATGCACCTAAACTGTCATCTTGGTGGAGGAAATGATTTTAAGAGACATTCACTTTTTTATGTAATACATTCAGCAGAGTGGTTTCTGACAATGATTATGCATTACTTTTATTTCAAAAATGATGATAAAAAAGGAGAACTAAAAACTATCTTTTTGGGGTACCTAGGTGGCTCAGCGGGTTAAGCCTCTGCCTTCAGCTCAGGTCATGGTCCCAGGGTCCTGAGATCAAGCCCCACATTGGGCTCTCTGCTCAGCGGGGAGCCTGCTTCCCCCTCTCCCTCTGCCTGCCTCTCTGCCTACTTGTGATCTCTCCCTGTCAAATAAACAAATGAAATCTTTAAAATAATAATAATAATTAATAAATAAATTAAGACTATCTTTTCATCCCTCCTGCAATAATAACTTAGACCACAAGAGATAACATTTATGATATATGTGAAATGGGAAGAGGGTAGGGGAAAGAATGTAAAAATTGAACAGTCAGTGATTAAAATTTTTTATGATTTTATTCAGTCACTTTTTTGAGAGGTAGAGAGTGAGTTAGAGAGAGGGAGAGAAAAAACATGAGTGGGGGGAAGGGCAGAGGGAGACGCAGACTCCCCACTGAGTAGTAAGACCAATAAGGGGGGGCTTCATCCCAGGACCTTGAGATCATGACCTGAGCTGAAGGCAGATACCCAACTGACTGAGCCTCCCAGATCTCCCCTTAGTCTGGCTTTTAAAGACATGCTCTACAAAAACTGGCCTAATCATACCCCCGACTTAACCCACATTTCAAGTGTAGCTTTTCATTCCTCTCTCAGCTTAAGTGATAGTCACCTCATTCTAGCTGTTATTCAATTAATGTCCTCGTGGTCCTCCTATCTCCACTCTAGTACCTGTTTCAATGTATTCTCCAATGGGAGGAAACTTTTGAGAACTCTTTGTGTGTGATACAAAGGCTCTTTCTTATTTAGCCTCAATCCTCACTTCTCTCTCCCCCTTTCCACAAACAAAATCTACTCCAGACATAGAGAACTACTTGTAGAGCTCTGTTCACACTTTAATGCCTATACAGATAATATTCTTTCTCTCTGGTATGCTCTTCCTGACCTCTTCTACATAGCTCTCTCAGTAATCATCTCACATGGGAGTGTCCTCTGACCCCTTAATCTTGCCTTGCACAAATCTCTGCTGTTACAGTAATTACACAGTATTTCAACTGTTTATCTGTGTCTTTCACTGGACTATGAGCTCCATAAGGGCTTAGATTCAAACCTACTCACCTCCAAATGAACTGTGGCATACAAACTTCAATACTACTATATGAATCAAAATTTATAGTAAAAGGGCGCCTGGGTGGCTCTGTTGGTTAAGCGACTGCCTTCAGCTCAGGTCATGATCCCAGGGTCCTGGGATCAAGTCCCAAATCAGGGTCCTTCCTCAGTGGGAAGCCTGCTTCTCTTGCTGCCTCTGCCTGCTTGTGCTCTCCCTCTCTCTCTCCAACAAATAAATAAAATCTCTTTAAAAAAAAAACTTACAGGGACGCCTGGGTGGCTCAGTTGGTTGGACGACTGCCTTCGGCTCGGGTCATGATCCCGGAGACCCGGAATCGAGTCCCGCATCGGGCTCCCAGCTCCGCGGGGAGTCTGCTTCTCCCTCTGACCTTCTCCTCGCTCATGCTCTCTCACTGCCTCTCTCTCAAATAAAGAAATAAAATCTTAAAAAAAAAAAAAAATTTACAGGGGCGCCTGGGTGGCTCAGTGGGTTAAAGCCTCTGCCTTCGGCTCGGGTCATGATCCCAGGGTCCGGGGATCAAGCCCCGCATCGAGCCCCGCATCAGGATCTCTGCTCCGCGGGGAGCCTGCTTCCTCCTCTCTCTCTGCCTGCCTCTCTGCCTAGTTGTGATTTCTGTCAAATAAATAAAATATTTTTAAAAATTTACAGTAAGTAAGAAAATAAATAGGCCATTCATACTTTCTATGTAAAAGCATGTTTTTTCATTCACTCAGTCAACAAACATTAATTTAATACCTACTAGGGGCCAGGCACTATGCCAAGCCCTAGAGCGTTGGTGATGACAATATGGACATATACACAAAAAGCACAAGAAGAATTCTAAGCAAATACATCCCAAATGTTAAAATTGGCCATTAACTTTTAGAATCTTGGAAGATAGGGCGCCTGGGTGGCTCAGTGGGTTAGAGCCTCTGCTTTTGGCTCCGGTCATGATCCCGGAGTCCTGGGATGGAGCCCACGTCAGGCTCTCTGCTCCGCAGGGAGCCTGCTTCCTCCTCTCTCTGCCTGCCTCTCTGCCTACTTGTGATCTTTGTCTGTCGAATAAATAAATTTTTTAAAAAAAATCTTAGAATCTTGGAAGATGTAAATAATTTGTATCTTTTCCTTTAAAACCACCTCTATTTTCATATTTGACATTAATGAAATGCATTAATTTTATAATCACACACACACACACACACACACACACACACATATGTGAGGTATCCTCCCAAAGTACAAATTCCTACCAATCAGCAGAAATAAAACACGCATGGTAAATAATGTATAAATTTGCAAATCATAGCTAGTGTGAAAGCAAAACAATTTTTGAGAACTTTTAATCAGATTATAATTATAGAATTCTAATATAGGGGGACCTGAATGGCTCAGTTGGTTGAGCAACTGCCTTGGGGTCAGGTCATGATCCAGGAGTCCCGGACTGAGCTCCACATCAGGCTCCCTGCTCAGTGGAGTGTCTGCTTCTCCCTCTCCTTCTGCCCCTCCCCTAACTTGTGTTTCTTCTCTCTCTCTCTCTCTAATAAATAAAATCTTTTTTAAAAGTTTAAAAAATAGGGGCGCCTGGGTGGCTCAGTGGGTTAAGCCTCTGCCTTCGGCTCAGGTCATGATTCCAGGATCCTGGGATTGAGCCCCGCGTCAGGCTCTCTGCTCCGCGGGGAGCCTGCTTCCTTCTCTCTCTCTGCCTGCCTCTCTGCCTACTTGTAAGCTCTGTCAAATAATTAAATAAAATCTTTAAATAAATAAATAAATAAATAAAAGTTTAAAAAATAGGGGCACCTGGGTGGCTCAGTGGGTTAAAGCCTCTGCCTTGGGCTCAGGTCATGATCCCGGGGTCCTGGGATCCAGCCCCACATCGGGCTCTCTGCTCGGCAGGGAGCCTGCTTCCTCCTCTCTCTCTCTGCCTGCCTCTCTGCCTACTTGTGATCTGTCTGTCAAATAAATAAATAAAATCTTTAAAAAAAAAAGTTTAAAAAATAAAATTTAATTAAAAAAAGAAAATAGGGGCACCTGGGTGGCTCAGTGGGTTAAGCCTCTGCCTTCGGCTCAGGTCATGATCTCAGGGTTCTAGAATAGAGCCCTGCATCGGGCTTTCTGCTCAGCAGTGAGCCTGCTGCCCCCTCTCTCTCTGTCTGCTTCTCTGCCTACTTGTGACCTCTGTCAAATAAATAAATAAAATCTTTAAAAAAAAAAAAAAAAAGAATTCTAGGGGAGCCTGGGTGGCTCAGTTGTTAAGTATCTGTCTTCGGTTCAGGTCATGATCCCAGAGTCCTGGCTTCCTGGTTGGTGGGAAGGCTGCTTCTCCTTCTCCCACTCCCCCAGCTTGTATTCCTTCTCTCGCTGTGCCTCTCTCTGTCAAATAAATAAATAAAAATTTTTCTTTAAATATTTTATTTATTTATTTGACAGACAGAGATCACAATAGGCAGACAGGTAGGAGGGGCAGGGAAGCAGGCTCACCACCAAGCAGAAAGCCCAATGTGGGGCTCAATTCCAGGACCCTGGGATCATGACCTGAGCCAAAGGCAGAGGCTTTAACCCACTGAGCCACCCAGGTACCCCAATAAATAAAATTTTTAAAAAATTTTAAAAAGTGGGGTGCCTGGGTGGCTCAGTTGTTAAGTGTCTGCCTTCGGCTCAGGTCCTGGGTTTGAGCCCCACATTGGGCTCCCTGCTTGGCGAGAGGCCTGCTTCTCCTTCTCCCATTCCCTCCCCTTGTGTTCCCTCTCTGGCTGTGTTTCTCTCTGTCAAATAAATAAAATCTCAAAAAAATAAAAAAATTTAAAAAAAATTTTAATTAAAAAGATAATTCTAATACAAAGAATAAAACTAAAGTATGCAAAAATACTTTAGGATTTCCACAGTGCCTACTTTTGAAAATGATCCCAGGCAGGGGTGCCTGGGTGGCTCAGCGGGTTAAGCCTCTGCCTTCGGCTCAGGTCATAATCCCAGGGTCCTGGATCGAGCCCCGCTTCGGGCTCTCTGCTCATTGGGGAGCCTGATTCCCCCCACCCCCGCCTGCCTCTCTGCCTACTTGTGATCTCTATCAAATAAATAAATAAAATCTTAAAAAAAAAAAAAGATCCCAGGCAAATTGTCCAAGGAAAACATTGACCATAATATCAATACCACCAGTTTTCCACACTGCAGAAAGAAAATGTCATTGTATTCCACTTAAGGCAGAGGAGATGACAGCCTCTATACAATTTATCCAGAAGACAAATTGCTAAATAACACCATATTTCATCTGTATAATGATTTACAGTTTATAGTTCACAAAATACTTCGACCTTCAAAATAATTGTTTTCTTGTGCCCACTGGATAGATAAAAAGTGGAGGATTAAAATGGAGAAGGCCTAAATATGACTCAAAATCCAAAAGCCATAAAAGAAAAGATTAAGAAATTTGTCTACATAAAAAGGAAAAATCTGGGGCACCTGGGTGGCTCAGTGGGTTAAAGTCTCTGCCTTCAGCTCAGGTCATGATCTCAGGGTCCTGGGATCAAGCCCCGCATCAGGCTCTCTGCTCAGCGGTGAGCCTGCTTCCCCCTCTCTCTTCTTCCCTCCCTCTCTGCCTACTTGTGATCTCTGTCTGTCAAATAAATAAATAAAATCTTTTTTTTTTTAAGATTTTATTTACTTATTTGACAGAGAGCACAAGTAGGCAGAGAGGCAGGCAGAGAGAGGAGGAAGCAGGCTCCCTGCCAAGCAGAGAGCCCGATGCTTGAGGCTCGATCCCAGGACACCGGGATCATGACCTGAGCCAAAGGCAGAGGCTTTAACCACTGAGCCACCCAGGTGCCCCAAATAAATAAAATCTTAAAAAAAAAAAAAAAAAAAAAAAAAAAAAAAAAAAAAAAAACACTCTGAGGTACCATTTTTCTCTATCAGACTGGCAAAAATTCAACTCTGATAACAGCAAAGTGTAATTCTAACAACACTGATCCTAGAGCCAGAGTGCTTAGTTTGAATTTCTACCACAGTACCTATATGATTTGGGCAAGTCTCTTAAATTCTCTTCCTGAATTTATTAACCTAAAAAATAGAAATAATAATAGTACCTATCTCAAAGGAATATTAGTAAGCTTAAATACATATGTAAAATAATATATGTAAAGCAGTCTGAAAAGTACCTGGCACATAGTTAGCACCTTTTTTTTTATAATGTTCTAATACTTTTTTTTAAAGATTTTATTTATTGACAGATAGAGATCACAAGTAGGCAGAGAGAGAGTGGGAGAAGCAGGCTCCCTGCTGAGCAGAGAGCCCGATGCGGGGCTCGATCCCAGGACCCTGGGATCATGACCTGAGCCGAAGGCAGAGGCTTTAAACCACTGAGCCACCCAGGCGCCCCCATAGTTAGCACCTTTTAAGTATAATCTACGATACAGCTAATGATGGTGAGTTAGAGGCAATGTATATTAAAACAACCTCCAAGGAAAGCAAATTGGCAAAACTTCATAGTTATAAATGCATATATCCTTTAACTTAGAAATCCCACTTTCTGGGGTGCCTGAGTGGCTCAGCTGGTTAAGCACCTGCCTTAGTCAGGTCATGATCCCATGGTCCTGGGATCAAGCTCCACCCAAGCTCCCTACTGAGCAGGGAGTCTGCTTCTCCCTCTCCCTCTGCCCATCCCTCTGCTCATGCTCTGTCTCTCAAATAAATAGAACTTAAAAAAAAAAAAAAGAGGGGTGCCTAGTTGGCTCAGTCATTTAAGTGTCTGCCTTTGGCTCAGGTCACGATCTCAGGGTCCTGGGATCAAGCCCTGCATAGGTCTCCTCACTCCATGGGGGAGACTGTTTATCCCTCTCCCTCTGCCACTCTCCCTGTTTGCACTCTCCCGCTTTCTCTCTCTCTGTCAAATAAATAAATAAAATCTTTTTTACAAACCAATTAAAAAATTTTTTTAATTATCACAAGTAGGCCTCTAACTGAAAAAACCACCCACTCTGAGTACTTGGCAAAAACAATACTAATGAGACACACTGAAGTCATCCATATGATGACTTGGAAAATAGTATAATACCCACTGTTGGTCCAAAACATTCAGCATCACCACACTATACATTGTAATAATTGGGCTTCATTTACTGGAAGAAGATGAAATGCTCATAAAGGCCCTTATCATAGATTTCAAATTCCATCACAATGTTCATTTTGCTGAACAATGAAGTGTACAACATTAAAAATATATCTATAAACACTTTCACAAAGGAAAAAAAAATTAAGTCAGCTTTCTATTCTAAGTAAGCCATGGAATGAGTACAAGTAAATATGCAATTTTCCTTTTACAATTAACATAAGCACAGGTATGCCTAAGTGGCTCAGTCGGTTAAGACTCTCCCTTTGATTCAGGTCATGATCCTACATCAGGCTTCTTGCTCAACATGGAGGCTGCTTTTCCCTCTACCTGCCACCATCCCCCTGCTTGTTTGTGTGTTCTCTCTTTCTGACAAATAAATAAAACATTAATAAAAAAAATTAACATAAGCATAAAATATTACTGGGGATTCTGGGGCTGAGAGTCCCTAGCTTAGTCTCTCAACATATATACATTTTAAAACAGAATTAAATAGGCCTACCATATACCAAACCTCAAAAGATTTTTGTTTGAGACCATCCCAAATATATATCTGTATGAGAGAATAAGATATCATAGATCCAGGGCACAGGAACTTGACATTAATTCACACAAACATCTGTATCACCTAGTACTGCTTTTTTTTTTTTTTTTTTTTTAATTTGTCAGAGGGCAAGAGCGTGAGAGAGCACAAGTAGTGGAAGTGGCAGGCTCCGGGCTGAGCAAGAAGCCTGATGAGAGATTTGATCCCAAGACTCTGGGATCATGACCTGAGCTGGAGGCAGGCACCTAACCGACTGAGCCACCCAGGTGTCCCCCAGTACTACTTTCTAACAAGTAATAAGGAACCTCCAATTCAATCCTGGGTCCCTCAGGTCTGAGCAGCCCCACCTATAGAACCCACTATCTCCTCTTTTCCATTTCCTGTTATCATACTAGACAATTATGATATCCATACCAATGACATATTCAGCACACTTCACAGCCCCACAACCTCCCACTAATTCAATAACCTGTACTTCCATTCCCCTTCAACAGCACTATAACAGTTATATCCTAGAGTTTTGGGGGGTTTTTTGTTTGTTTGTTTGTTTGTTTAAGATTTTATTTATTTATCTGACAGAGAGAGAACACAAGCAGGGGGAGCTACAGAGGGAGAGGAAGAGCAGGCTCTCTGCTGAGCAGGAAGCTAGATGCTGGACTCAATCCCAGGACCCTGGGATCATGACCTGAGACAAAGGCAAACGCTTAACCAACTGAGCCACGCAAGCACCCCTATACCCTGTTTTTTTTTTTTTATCTTGAAGTAACAAACTCTCAGCTGTCCCATTCTGTATTTTTTTATTATTATGTATTTTTTAGCAATCTCTATACCAATTGTGGGGCTCAAAATTACAACCCCAAGAGCCGCATACTCCTCCTCTGAGACAGCAAGGCACCCCTCCCACTCTGTATTTCTTTTTTTTTTTTTTTAAGATTTTATTTATTTATTTGACAGAGAGAGGTCACAAGCAGGGAGAGAGGCAGGCAGAGAGAAGAGGGGGGAAGCAAGCTCCCCACCGAGCAGAGAGCCCGATGTGGGGCTCAATCCCAGGACGCCCGAGATCATGACCCAAGCCAAAGGCAGAGGCTCAACCCACTGAGCCACCCAGGCACCCCCATTCTGTATTTCTTAAAGAACCTGGTCTTCAACCACATTTGTTTTTTAAAGAATTTATTTATTTACTTGACAGAGGGAGACACAGTGATGAGGGCACACAAGCAGGTTGGGGGTGGGAATCAGAGAAGGAAAGGCAGGCTTCCCGCTAAGCAGGGAGTCTGATGCAGGGCTCCATCCCAGGACCCTGGGATCATGATCTGAGCCAAAGGCAGATGTTTTAACAACTGAGCCACCCAGGCACCCCTCAACCACATTTCTGATTGTCTCCTTATTCTCTAAGTACACTGGCCCCTCTGAAGGATTTCCTTCTTAAAACCCCAGCTTGGACTCCACCATAACTCCCACAGTATCACTAGCACTGTACAGTTATATTCCATATTGTTATATGGATTATATTCCATATTCTTATATTCCATATAGGACTACTCCATATTCTTATATATTCCATATATATTCTGATATATTCCAATTCTGGATCAACCCAACCTTATCTTTCTTGCACTCCCACTCCTAAACTGCTGGGGATAATGCAAAATCCATGCTACTGGGCCCATTACAAATATATTACATCTAACTTTTACTGGGCCCTCAATGTGGTCAGCAATCTTTTTTTTATCCTTAATCTATTTTCATTTTCCATTGAAGATTTTCATGGCCCTAAAACTCACTGTAGCTCCTCAGTCTCCAGAAATAAGTGACTTCTTTAAAGATAACTAATCACATCAAGAAAGTAAGACCATCTGTCACATTCCCCCACCTTCTTTTCCTTCTACCACACCATTATCCATCTTAATTTCTTTTTTTTTTTTTAATTTATTTATTTGTCAGAGAGAGAGGGAGAGAGAGAGAGCGAGCACAGGCAGACAGAGTGGCAGGCAGAGGCAGAGGGAGAAGTAGGCTCCCCGCCGAGCAAGGAGCCCGATGTGGGACTCGATCCCAGGATGCTGGGATCATGACCCGAGCCGAAGGCAGCCGCTTAACCAACTGAGCCACCCAGGTGTCCCTATCCATCTTAACTTCTAACATTTTAGTATCAAAAAAATGAAATGCCCTGAGGCCCTACTCATGCTCTCTCGTTCTCTCGCTCGCTCTCTCTCTCAAATAAATAAATAAATAAAATCTTTTTAAAAAATAAAAGAATGAAATGCCCAAGATATTTCCTAGGTAAATTTTCCCCTCAACCTACAAAACTGTTTCACCAATACTTTAAAAAAAAAAATGCCATAGCGGAAAGTTCATATTCTTGCCTGCAGTCTTCCCAGTTGTAAAAAAGGAATACTGATACCTACACCACAAGACTGTTGGGATCTATAAAGCATCTTTACAGTACCTGACATAGAATATATTCTCAATAAAGATGTTACCATCAGCTCTCTTTCACAACCACACTTGCTGAAAGAGTAATTTTACTCAGTGCCTCCCATTTGTTCCTCAATCCATCATGATCTATTGCTTGCATTTCCACCATTGCACAAGTCAAAGTGTCTTTTAGAGGAAACAGTGATCTCCTAATTGCTAAATTCAGTGGTTTCTTTCTATCGTCATTCTAGTTGAGCTTTGCAGCACCTGACAGTGATGGTCATCCCCTCCCATCTTGAGACCCTTCTTCCTTTGGTCTCTATTATAATACTATTCTGTTCTTATTCTTGTCCCATTCCTTCAACCTCTCTTTCTCCATGTCTATTACCCTTCAAACAATGATGTTCCTTCTGGTCCATAACCCTTTTCTTCTCTTCTTTCAGTATTACCATCCCATACTAAGTCTTCAAATATCCCTGTTATATTCTCTCTTGACCCTCAAATTTATATATTCATTTTTTTAAGATTGTATTTATTTACTTGAGAGAGAGTGTGACAGAGCACAAGACGGGAGAGGGTGAAAGTGAGAAGCAGGATCCCCATTGAGCAAGGAGCCTGATGCAGGACTTGATTCTGGGACTCCAGGATCATGACCTGAGCCAAAGGCAGTCGCTCAAACAACTGAGCCACCCAGGCGCCCTCAAATTTATGTATTCAGTTCCAACCTCTCTCCCGATTTTCAGACCCAAATTTCCAGCAAACCACAGTAATATCTGAAAAGCACCTCAAATTAAACATGTCCAAAACAAAATTCATGGCCTTCCCTCCAAACTGCTTCTTCAGGGGCACCTGGGTGGCTCAGTGGGTTAAGCCTCTGCCTTCCGCTCGGGTCATGATCTCAGGGTTCTGGGATCGAGTTCCACACTGAGCTCTCTGCTCAGCAGGGAGCCTGCTTCCCCTCTCTCTCTGCCTGTCTCTCTGCCTACTTGTGATCTCTCTCTGTCAAATAAATAAATAAAGTATTTTAAGTAAATAAATAAGCAAAGAAAAATTTTAAAATAAATAAATAAGATCTTAAAAAAAAAAAAACCCATAAAACTGCTTCTTCATGTTCCCTATTACAATTAACACTACCAGTGCATCCCAGCAGCGAAGTCAGAAACCTCCCACTACTGCTCCCAACTCTGGAAACCTTGTGGAATTTAAACCTCCTAGAAGAGCATGTCATTCTCTTCATTTTTCTCCCACTATTCCAGTTCATCCCCTCTGACCTGGATTAGCACACTGGTTTCCTGCCTACCTAGGCTTTCTGCCTCCACACTGTCTTCACTTTCAATTCTTCCTTCACATGCTCAGCAGAGATAATCAATCATACCAAACTCTTGCTTACAAAACCCTCAGTGGCTCCCCATACCTACAGGATAAAGTCCAAATCCTTCAGCAAGGTTTTCTCAGAGTTGTAAACGGAAAGGTCTTTAAAGCAAACAAACATGAGTTTCGTTTCTAGCTAAATCTAAATACTGGGTTAGTCCAGAATCTTCCAAGTGAAGGGTAATTAAGCAGAAGAGCGAAAAGGAAGGATGGGGAGAGTAAGGATGGCAGAGAAAAGAGGAGGAGGCAGCAGTGTCTTGGGGCGGGGGGCGGGGGGAGGGCGGGCAGAGTACTTTCTGACGTAGAAAGGGAAAGTTCCCAGGAAAGAGTATGTTTGAGGGAAGTAAAGTGAGGGAGTCCAGATCTCTGAGGGACGAGGAAGGTTCTCAGTGCGGGTTGGAGCTCTCTGAAGCAAGAGTTCTTCCTGAGTCTCTGAAGTGAGAAAAGTCCCTGAGAGGACTCAAGGACCGGGTCCCTGCTACCAAGGAATTTCTAAAGGGTTCCCGGCCTCTGAGGCGAGGAAGCGGAGGTAGGGATGGGGGCTGTCCCGGGACCCTGAGGAAAGTGAAAAGGGAAGGAAAACGGATCGAGGAGTAACCCCAGCCGCTCAGAGGACCCTGGGAAGCAAAAGGGTCCTGTCGGTGCTGAGAGACCCTAGTGCCAATGCTCCAGAGCCGCCGCGGTGGAGGAGCCGGGCGCCTGGGCGCGCGGGCCGGGGCGCCCCGGGTTTGTGCCCTATGCGCTCTCTCGGCGTTACCTGAGGCGGGACTGAGCAGCCAGAGGGGTGCCTGCGCGGGCGGGAGGCGGAGGCACCAGCAAAGTGGGAGCATAGTAGTCCTCACAGCTCCGAGGCGGTAAAGGCTCTTAGCCCGCGGAGGTGGTGGGGGTCCCTCGCGCAGAAGCAGGCGACTCGGCGGAACTAGCGGCAGCGAAGGACGAGGAGGCTACTGCCATGGCCCCGCAGTCGGGACCGTTCCCCCCGTCTGTTTGGCGGGGCCAAGAGAATGATCCCAACGGCGAGCCTGAAAAGGGAGCTGAATCTCCAAGGAGCTCCGCTGCCGCCCGCGACTGAAACGCCTGCCCCGCCAGGCAGGGGGACTGGGGCGGGGCTAAAGGCGAGCACGCCCCTCTCCTCAAGCCTCCGAGCAGCCAATCAATCGTCAATCTTTGATAAACGAGCTAGTGGAATTACCCAATTAGCATTAGGAATGCCACGTGGTATGAGGGTGGCCTCAATAGGCGTCCGGGAAAGCCAATCAACAGCCCTCGGCGCCAACTCTGGGAAACGAAGAGAACCAATAGGAAGGAAAAGGAGGTTAAAAACAGAAGAGGCAGTGTGTTAGGAAGGAACCAAGGAGGAGGGAATACACCTGGGGGAAACTCAAGTCCCCAAGCCTCCGGCGCTGGGAGGAGAGCAGTAAACACGAGAGGGAACAATCATTGGTAATTAATAAAACCAACAGAAAATGGATTCGACTGACGCGGATGTTCGGTTGGTGAAGGGTATAGCTAAGTAAGGACTACCTGAATAAAGAAAAGATAAATGAACCGCAGAGTCCTGCAGAACCTCAGTATAGTGGAAAAACTGATGATCAACTATTATTAGCTACCTGAGATGGTAAGAGCAATGGGTAGGGTTAAAATGCTGAGGCAACTATTAATCAAGACTGAGATTCGATTCGGTGAAGGCTTCTTGGAGGAGATAACAGTTGAGCTGGCTTGAAAACTGAAGATTTTGAAAGAGCTGCGTAGGGAGTAAGAATTATGCTTAACTGTTCAACATGCACATATTTCCTTCCTCATGCTTCCCATATACCTGGACTTCAAGGTCCTCATAATCTCACGCCTGAGCAGATCGGAACAGGGCTAGAGCTCCCAATGCTAAAGCAGGCAAAGAAACACTGGAACATAGGCCTTCCTGCACCAGTACTCCCTTGGATTAGAGACTTCCTTTCAGATATCTTTAGACTTGCCTTCTACCGGAAGGGTCTTGACAGATGAGTGGGATTTGAATAGGAGCATAAGTAGTGTGCATTCCTGTGGGAATAAAGTTTAAGAAACGTGTGTATGAATTCATTCATATGTGGAATCTAAAAAACATCGAATGAATAAACAAAAAGCCTAACTGGACCCGTAAATACAGAGAACAAACTGGGGCGCCTAGGCAGCTCAGTCATGATTCCAGGGTCCCGGGATCCAGCCCTGCCTGGGGCTCCCTGCTCAAGGGGAAGCCTGCTTCTCCCTCTCCCCCTCCCCCTGCTTGCATTCCCTCCCTCGGTGTCTCTCTCTGTGTCAAATAAATAAATAAAATCTTTACAAAAAATTACAGAGAACAAACTGATGGTTGGATAGGACAGGGACAAAATGGGTGAAGGGGAGTGGAAGAGACAAGCTTTCAGTTATGGAAGAAAAAGTCATGGGGCGCCTGGCTGGCTCAGTGGGTTAAAGCCTCTGCCTTCAGCTCAGGTCATGATCCCAGGGTCCTGGGATCGAGCCCCACATTGGGCTCTCTGCTCTGAGGGGAGCCTGCTTCCCCCTCTCTCTCTGCCTGCCTCTCTGCCTACTTGTGATCTCTGCCTGTCAAATAAATAAAATCTTAAAAAAAAAAAAAAAAAAA
>PISX010007640.1:0-87631 GCA_004024625.1 Mellivora capensis | reverse complement strand
TGAATGAAAAGGGAGAGATCACAACTAACACCAAGGAAGTAGAAACAATCATCAGAAGCTATTATCAACAGTTATATGCCAATAAGTTAAGCAACCTAGAGGAAATGGATGCATTCCTAGAAAAATATAAACTCCCAAAATTGAACCAGGAAGAAATTGACAAGCTGAACAGACCGATATCTAGTAACGAGATTGAAACCTGTGTTTCTGAATTATTTGTCAACACTTCGGCCTAGGAACCGACAGCAGAGTGGGATGTGGTAGAAGGGAGAGCAGGGCTTTCTGTGGGCCCTGGAAGGCCGGTCGCAAACAGCACCATGTTCCCTGGGCTGTGATGAACCCAGTCCACTGCATTCCCTGTAGAGACCCTCTTGGAAGCCTGGACTCCACCACTCACTCCCCCAGTTCTCAGGTGCCCATGATCCTATCAGAAGATCGCAGTCATGCGGGTGGGCTGCAGGCTCAGAGCCGCTTCTCAGCTACCACCATCCGGGGATGGACGACAAGCCTAGGATGCTTCGAAAGCAGCAACTCCGGTGCTTTGCAGCCCACATACGTGATGCGTGGTGTGCCTGTGTGGACACACACCCAGGGGCATTCCCAGGATCCTGCACAATTCCCTGAATGCTGGCTCTAACCGTACCCCTTGTCCAGAACAGGAAAGCATGACAGAATAGTCGATGAGAGGGAGTCATGGGGAAAGGCTAGAATCTGCTCTAAGCTATGCTTTGAATTTAAGAAAAAAATGAATTGAAACGTTTTCATAGGGTTGCATCATCATGTTGACAACTGCAATTCTCCTCCTTCTGACATAGATGGTATATTATGTCTCCTGCCAGCTTGACGTTAGACATGGCTACGTGACTTATGTGAGCAGAAATGACCTGTCACTTCCGAGCAAAAGTCAGTAAGCACTCCTTACTCGAGAGGGGGCCCTGCTCCCTATAAGAATGCCCCGGAGGCTCGCTAGAGATGCAGAAGGGCAGGCCCATCCCTGGCCTCCAGAACTAACGTGCATTGAATGAGCCCCTTGGGCAAGTCAGATGCACATTCAAGTTGGTGAAGCCCACCCTCTTCTGAGACGCAGAGCTGTATTCCCCATCTTCTCTTGTCCCTGCCACGGTGACTGATGGCGATCCAGACAATGGAGTTTAACCTGAGCCCCTGGCCTGACCTGAGATGGACAAGAAGTGAAGCATGAAGGAATTAAAACTTTGTTCGAAGGCATGAAAACCTGAAAGCTACTACCTTGGCATAACCCAGCTGATTCGGCTGACACCGTCTCTTAGTACTCTGTGACCTGCAAGGTACTTTTTCTCCCTGGGCCTCAGTTTCCCTGAAGTAAAGGGGAGATGGAAACAGTATGAGGATTAACAAGGTAACATATGAATAGAACCTGGCAAGTTTGACGTGAATACTAGTGACTAGTATCGATACACTCCATCCCCACCATGGCTCAAATCTTGCCGGGTGACGTGTGGTTCCAGTCTTCTTACCACAGTGACTGTGATGTCAGAACCTTCGTCCCTGGCAAGGCCCCACCCCGAAACACACATACTCCAGGAATGAGTGGGAAATCGTACATCAGAAAGAAGGGGAAAATTATGCTTTTTTTTAAAAAAAAAGATTTTATTTATTTGACAGAGAGAGAGATCACAGGTAGGCAGAGAGGCAGGCAGAGAGAGAGGGGGAAGCAGGCTCCCCACTGAGCAGAGAGCCCGATGCAGGACTTGATCCCAGGACCCCAGGAGCATGATCTGAGCCAAAGGCAGAGGCTTAACCCACTGAGCCACCAGGCGCCCAAAAAATTACCCTTTCTCAGAAAAAAAAGGAGATCTTATGATAACACAGCCCAAGCATCCCATCCCTATGTCTTCACATGACAGTCATCTACTCTAGCCCCCACTACCATGCTGTCTCACCTACCCCCTAAACCCCACCCGCCTCTCTGAACACAGCAGGTGTCCTTCTCCGTAAGTCTTCTTCCAATCCTGCTTTACTATACAACTTAGAGTTTGGTTTTTTTGTTTCTTGCTTTGTTTTCGCAACTTAAAAATTTAGACATAGTATTTGTCTGTTAGACGTAAGGCTTTGTCCTGAACTCAATGCTGGGTAAAATAAACAAATTTCCTAATAAATGTTCATTTGTTTTGTCTTTTCTCCAAACTCGGTGTATGTAATTCTAGTACCAAAGAGTTACCAAACCTGTTACAGAGAGAACTGGGGGAGGCACAGTGATGGTGACGGTATGGAAACAGTTTCTATTTGAGTTGTGGTTTTTAAAAGGATCCAACAGATTTCTGCCATTAGAGTAACTTTTTACAGATGATAAATACTTGATAATATGTTTAATGTGAAAATCTTAAATAAAATATTGTTTATTCTTACCGAAAGAAATTGATAAATGATCTTTTCTCCTTGCCTCTTAAAGTGGATGTAAGGAAACCAAATATTCTAAGCCAGAATAAATATTTTAGGAGCTTGGATTTCTCTTTCATATTTATAAACCAACTTAAAAAAAAAAATAATGGTACTAAAGCAATTTGCCACGCTGCCCAGTGAGCCACACTCTTCAGTTCCAACATCCTAGAACTTCAACAAGCACCTTAGAGATCGAACCTCCACATTTTATATTCTTTAGACCAGGAGGCACAAACAGTGTCCTAAAGAGCTGGACATGAAATATTTCGGGCTTTGACACTTTTTTGACACTTTGACACTTTGACAGGCACTGGCCTGTCACCCCTACTTCACCCACTGCAGTAGCGAAGGGGCAACTCCAGACCACACGAAAATGGGCGCGCTACCCTTTAAGAAAGCAATCTGCAGACAATGAAACTTGAATTCCACACGATGTTCACAGGTCACTCAAGTCTTTTGTTTTTTTTTTTCTCAACAATTTCAAAATATAAAACCATCTTGAACCTGTTAGCAGTACCAAGAGGCAGCAGGCCGGGTTTGGCCCACGGGCCATATTTTGCTGACTTCCGTTCTAGACTCACAAGATTCATGCTTCTTCAACCACACGACAAAGTCTCCCTAACAGTCACAGACATGTGGCGTTTAGCTCAATATTCACTTAAAAACTGGGTGTGAAATAATCCCATGAGCCTCTTTTTTATTAGCTCAACTTGAAAAAACATAAGATCCTAAAGATGTCAAACTTTCACCAGAACTTATGCCAGGCTTACCCATAAAAATAACGTCACCCATCACCCTTTTCTTCACCACACACAATTAACAATTTACGGAGTAAGAAAATAGTTGGCAGTTGTCTTCATAGATGAAGTCAGTGTAGTCTCATTCCTTTGCCAAAAGGCAGAGAAACCAGTTCTTGATGCCTCTTCTCCCCAAGGCTATTCAAGGCCAGTTGATGAAGAATGACTGGGAAGGACACGCTTTGGCTTCAACGTGGATTTTTAACCAGGAACTTTACTACTTTAAAATTTTTTAATGATTTTTTTCAAAGAGCCTTGGTTTTTGCTATTTTTACTGACACTCATTTTAAAAGCAGCAGTGTTTAAAACATTTTAAGTCTAGATGTCTCTATGGAAACCCAAGAGAACTCCGCTTTTATGGCCAATGACAACCTACCTAGATTATACATCCTACTGGATCACCATGGGCCATCTGTGATACCAGAAACATCTCAGACCTATGTTTCCAAAACTCTCTCATCAGATGTAATTAAATTGATGTATTAGTTTTGCTGAGGAGAAGAACTTATTTGAGACTTTCTTTTCATTTTTATTAAGACAGCCCTATTTGAAATATTCTTACTACAGAAAGAATTTGTAAATTTCAGCAGACATGATAAAAGAGGAAGAATAACCTGACAGTTGCTCTGAAATTTATATCTTTGATTTTTCCTCCTCCTTTCCACTAAGTCAAATACATTTTCCTTTAAAAATTTAAGTTTCTCTCCTCGGATTGCTTATTCATTGCAAAGGAGAAAAAAAACCAGTAATTATAGCGCATAGAAGTAAGGTGATCAAAATTAACTGAGTGACCAAAATTAACATCACCAGTTAGGAACTGATGCCCTACACTAGCCTTCTGAAAGCAGTTCTGTAGTTTCTACACTAGCCTTCAGATGTGATATTCTGAGAACATAACATCTCCTAAAATGTATAACCTGAATCTAATCACGAGAACACACCATTATCGAAAAAAGAGAAAAGTTGGGCGCCTGGATGGCTCAGACAGTTAAGCGTGGGACTCATGATTTCAGCTCAGGTCATGATCCCAGGGTCCTGGGATCGAGCCCTGCACCAGGCTCCCTGCTCAGTGGAAAGTCTGCTTCTCCCTCTGCCCCTCCCCCTGCTTGTGCTCTCTCTCTCAAATAAATAAATAAAGTCTTTTTTAAAAAAATAAAAGAAAAATTAAGAGTTCTTCTCTACACTGGCATTCTTGGCTATCTATTTTGCCTCTGTAATATTCCAAATACGACACAGGAAGAGATGCTTGTACCATGTAACAAGAAAATGCAAAGTTATTTTAACATAATCTTTTATCAGTGATCTAAGCCTGCCAAAGCATTACACACCACCCATTCTCAGCAGAGTCCACTGCAAAGACCAGCAAACACTGGATACTCTAGCAACTTAGATGCAATCATTTCCTACAAACTCCTCCAAACATGGCCATGATTCTAAAACCCTTTCACATCCCACAACTTCTAGATTCATCCCATGCACAAAACAAGTCTCTCAGCGAGTCTCTTAGACAGGCACTATCCATGTCAATCAGCTGGATTCTATCTGAACTGGAGCTAACATTTTAAGCCATGTCTAAGTAGCTAGAGAATGTGGAGCTCAGGGAGCAGGATTACCTCATCATACATCCACAACTCACCACCACTTGGAAACTGCCTTCAGAATCCTGTAGACTTGACTGACGTCTATGCCCTCACAATGCTCCCATCTCAGCACTAGAAGCGCTGACCAGCAATCTGCCATATGCTGTCTGACCTGATTTTTTCCCCAAAAGCAGAAGAGAAAACTCTGCCTAAGACTAAAAATATAGGAGAGACTTTTCTATAAGTTAATCAATCACTGGAGAGAGAATCAAAACGGTCGTAACCACAATTAAAATTTTCAGCCATGCTTAGAAATTAGGACGCACCCATTCCCCAAAACAAAGCAGAGACAGAATATATGTATATCAGTAAGTCTTTTCTTTTGATCCTTTCTGGTTTCGTTTTATTACTTTCTTCACACTTTCAGTATTGACAATTTTTAAGCTAAAAGACCCATATACTATTTTTGGCTTTGACTCTTTATCCTAGATATTCCCCTTATTATTTTCTCCAAACTTCAATCAATAATGTTACTTAACAAATGTTTACCAAGAACCTACTTGCCATAGATGCACTGGCCAAACTTACTGGTCCTTACTGGCACTGGAGGAAAGGTCCCAGGTTTTCTGTCAACGAATAATCCCTGAAAAAACGATGATATGAAGACAGAAAGTGCACTAAAGTCAGCTTGCAGAAAAGCATAAGGAGCCAGAAATGAATTATGACCAACTGCAGAAAGGAATAAACTAGTCAAAGCACTAAAATTTAATGAAGAGATAATTTTTTAAAGTAGGTGAAATTGAAAAGAAGTTACATGTAACATTACTATAGATTTAAAATTATGCATATTCTTCCCCATAAAATTTCTCAAATGCAGTTAAAAACACACACGTACAAAACCAAGCAATTATAAATCCTCTGAAGCATGTAACTGTGATTAGCTGCTACTCTCAGCAATATAAAAATACTTTTACCACAATTACATTCCAGCCTGTAATGTAATTCAAAACAAACAAGTCAGACATCGCTCAAATGGCAGAACCAACAAATACAGATGCTTTGCATCAAGGAAATGAATCCGCGGAAGAAATGCAACAGGGGCCCGGAGCTGGGCTTCTGGTGGAACAGCGAGGCCCCCTTCTGGGCAGACGCAGCGAAACCCAGTACGGCTCTGCAAGCTTGCTAGCTCACCAGCGTGGGCCCCTTACTTGCTGCAGTCAAGAAGGCTGAGTATCTGGGACTTCCTACTGCAGAGACCCTTTCCAGGGTTGTGTGCACATTTTTGCATTTTAGCTTCTAATTCTAAATCTGGACTTTTATAAAAAGAAATAATTTTATTTCAGATTAAACGAAACATTCTATTTACTTTCACAACCAGCAGTCCCAACCCCAAATGCCATGTCTATCCCTTTTACCCTGTTCTTTTTCTTGTTGTCCTAATTCTTAACACCTTCTAAAATACTGTATAATCTAGGTGGCATCTCTTGTCTCCCCCTGCTACAACAGCAGCTCCGTGTTTTGTTTGAGGATTCAATTAATGAATAGATCCTGGCATAGGACAGCTGCTCGAGAATAAAGGAACTGTCTCATTTCTGCTTTTACCTTTTATTTTTAAGAAAATATCCATCTTCATTTTTAAAGAAGGCATAAGGATGGTTTTATGATAGCAATATGCTAAGATTTAAAAATGACACTCAAGTACTTGTCTTAAAAATATGCATTTTCTCTGCTTTATAAAAGCAAATAACAACAAAAAACCTGCTCTGAGCAAACATTGTCTAGATGTACATAACTCTTCTAGATGTCTAGATGTACATAACTCTTCTACAGATTCCAAGGAAGTCACGGCCCTCAACCCCTGGGAGAACAGAGTGGCGACAAACAATGAAGCATCCAATTCTGAAAAGGCAGGCATAAAGCAGGTCTCCCCCGCACGGTGCACTCCAGTCCAGACACATGCCAGCCAACTGGGTCTGGAGGCACATACGCTGAAACTCAGTACTTTCCTGGCCTGGGCACAATGATTTTGGCAAGAAGGTTATGCACTGCTTACTAATTTCTAAAACCTCAATCTTTATTTTTTTTACCCCCTTCTTAAAATGTTCTTTAAGCTTATGGAAAAGCTAATCATTGTTCACAACCGGGAGACTTTTTAAAAGTGCTGATTTGTTCCATCAACAGAGCAAATGGGGAGAGATGATTTTTCCAGGAGTTAAGGACGTATGTAAACATGACTCAACGATGTCAACAGCCTTCAGTCCAAGAATGTCATCGAGGGGCATCAGCCTTCCATTAGAACAAGTCAAGGTTTCTGACATTCCTTTTTCCGAACTTTTGACTTGGGTGCTGTGAAAAGAATAGAAAAGGAAAAGAGAAAATGAAGAGGTAGGCCCTTGTCGAGTCTCTTCACACTGATTTGTCTTCAGTGAGGTTACGTTATGTACAACAGGGGAAAACTGACCATTTGGATTTTCCTGTTTGTAGAAGGTCTTTAACATTTCCACTGCTTCCTCAGCCCGATATCCGGGAATGCACTGATGAAATGAGAAAACTGAGAATGAATTTTGACATACGAAAATGTGGCCTATACCCCATAAACACAGCAACATATACATAATTACATAAACTTGTTTCAGATCACATTAATGCACTTTGGGGATAGCAGTAATGTGGGTAAGTAAGAACATTACCAAAAGAACAGATGTATGGACTCAAACATCACTCCAATCAACTATTCTTTCTCAATCACGTACTAAAGTATTAGCTACGTGATCTTCCGTACGACAGTTAAACTCTCTGTGCCTCAGCTTTCTCGTGTGTAAAAAGGTGGGTAATTATAGCACTTACCTCAGAGGGATTTCATGAAGATTAAATAAGATTACAAAAATAACACCTGTTACATACCTCGCACATCTTAAGTGTTTGTTAAGCATGAGCTATTTTTCTCTACTCCTATTTACTAGTGGCCCATCTTGGGGTCGTGAGGTTGGGCCCCGTGAGGGGTTCTGTGTTTAGTGCAGAGCTGGCTTAAGATTCTCTCTTCCTCTGCCCCTCCTGACTTGTGCTCCCTCTTTCTCAGATAAATAATCTTTTTTAAAAAGTGTTCAGTTTGATCCGTCTTTGGTATCTAACTAGACAGGAGAGCGATGCGTGAAAGAATAAGAAACTGTGATAATGGTAAGGAGTGAAATTACATGAAATATTACAAGAAGATGAAATCTGAACTTGTCTTAAAGATTGCAAATATTTGAGGTGTCTACTGGCTCAGTCAGTTAAGCATCCGACTCCTGATTTAGGCACAGGTCATGATCTCAGGATCATGAGATTGAGCCTCGAGACGGGCTCCCCCTGGGGCACTGAGCATGCTTAAGATTCTCTCTCTCTCTCTCTCTCTCTATCCTTCTGCCATATCCTCCAACTCGCATGCAAGTGCACGTGTGCTCTCTAGAATAAATAAAAATTAAAAATTAAGAGAAAAACAAATATTTTAAGACACTGAGCAGAGCATTTCAGGGAAAGAATAAGAATATGCTTGGGCTTTGTGAGGAAACCAACTAATGGGGGGTGGGGGCTTATAGATAAAGAATTAGATAAAATGAGGTCAAAATATGCAGGGCTTTGAAGCTGTGTCACAGGAATTTGGACTTGATACATGGCATCCTTCTAAGGTGCATGAAATGATAAAATGGACAGAGATTCCGGGGAGGCACATCTGGAAGCAGCCACAGGAGGGGAAGCTGGTAATAAGCACCGACACAAGGGCCTGGCCAGTGTGGTCTGTTGGTCAGAATGAACCTCCCTTTCTCTTGTGCCTTCAGTCAGCTCTTATTGAGCCTCTATGGTCTACAAAAACCTTCCCCGTTAAAAGAAATAACCTTTCAGAGTTCGATGTTTTTAGACTGCATATGTAAGTGAGATGATACCGTATTTGTCTTTCTCTGACTTACTTCACTTGGCATAGTACCCTCAAGGTCCATCCACATTGTCTCAAATGGCAGAATTTCCTTCTTTTTTATGGCTGAATACTCTATTGCATATATATAATGATATATATAGCTATAAAACACTTTCTTTATAGAAGCAGAGAGTAGAATGGTAGTTGCCAGGAGTGGAGGGGTGGGGGGTTGGAGGGAATGAAGAGACAGCTGATCCCAGGATACAAACTTTCAGTTCTAAGGTAAATTCTGAGGATCTAAGGTATAGCAGGGCAACTCTAGTTAACAATACTATATTGTGTTCTTGAAAACTGTTATGTTAAGAGAGTAGAGTTTAAATGTTCTCACCATAACAACAACAAAATGGTAATTATGTGAGGTGGATGTGTGTTAACTAGCTTTATTGCGGCAAATATTTCACAATCTATACATCTATCAAATCCTCACACTGTATACCTTAAACTTACACAGTGTTATATGTCAATTATAGCTCAGTAAAGCTTGTCGGGGGGGAAATCCCAATAACCTTCCTTCCACCCTGCCCCTCAGGCAAGCTGCTACCCTGCTGGTCCCTGAGAACATTGCAGACTCCTCGCCTTTGCTTGTGTGATTCCCACTTCCTCCTCAACCTTATCCTCACTAGCTTTGCTTCCAGATATCTCACGGGCCCCTACTAACCAAAACACTGGTTCCCTTTCCAACCTCCTCAATTCTCTGCAGCTGTGGAGACTACTGACCATTCTTGCTTCCTTTTAGAGCTCTCTCCTCCCTTGGCTTCTCAGTTCTCACAACCTTCTCAGATCATGCTAACCATGGTAGGTCAGTCCCCTTCCCCTCACACCACATTAAGCGTTCATGCTGCTCAGAGCACCACCTCTCCTCATGCTCTCATGAACACCAACTAGTACAAAGCACTCTCCTCTCCTATGAAGTTAGACCAGTGTTCCTCCACCTTGGCTGCTCAGTGGAATCACCTGGGAACTCTGTGGGATTATGGCTGAACGCCTCTCTGTCAGAATCCCCCCCAGGTGGAAGATAAGATAGTGACATGGAGCCTTGGTTGGTCCCCGATAGCTGGTTCCCCTGCCGTCCCAGCCCAAGGCTGCCTGGGTGATCCCACACCCCCACCCCCACAGTCCTATTCGGAAAGGGTCTGGTGTGGTGAGCCCCTCTCCTGAGAAACAAGGAGAACACATAAAGGGGCCTGTTACCTCACCCATCATCAATGAATACTCATGGAAAATCTGCTTCTGGGTGAAGGGTTTCCCACGTAGCAGAGCAGCTCCCTCCCTGCAATCTAGTGAAAGTTAGCCCTGGACACAGAGTCTGTGAAAAATAAATAAAACTAAAAAAGAAAAAAGTTACTATATTCTCTTCTACCCTCTCACCTTTTTATCCAATTGGTCTGAGGTGGGGACCTCCCACATCCACACCTAAAAGCTCTGTAATATGCAGTCTGGGATTAACCCCCTGAGTTATAGATGGAGAAGGAAACTGTATCACTCTGTGATTACAAGACAGTATTTTCAATTATTCATTATAACTACAAATTTGTGGCTTTAATAAAAAGCACACATTCTTATTAAAATAAACGTTTAAAAAATGGACCAGGTCTGTATTATAAGGTAATCACCATCTTCTCAGAAAAGAATAATTCTATAGGCCTCCTCTATGAGCTTAATGCTGCTTAGAAGCATTAAATGACTCTACGACTCTGCAGTACAGAAACAGCATCCCACCTCCCACAAACCCTCCTACCCAACCCAGTCCAATAAAGGGAAAAAACACAGGACCCAGAGACCTAAGATATGTTTTCTTTAGAATCTCAGACACTGGGGCACCTGGGTGGCTCAGTGGGTTAAGCCTCTACCTTCAGCTCAGGTCATGGTCTTAGGGTCCTGGGATCAAGTCCCGCATCGGGCTCTCTGCTCAGCAGGGAGCCTGCTTCCCTCTCTCTGCCTGCCTCTCTTCCTACTTGTGATCTCTGTCTCTCTCTGTCAAATAAATAAATAAAATCTTAAAAAAAAAAAAAAAGAAAGAAAAGAATCTCAGACACTTAAAAAAAAAAAACAACATAATTTGGCATCAAATCTGGAGATATGGCTTCAAACCATGGTCATTCATTTCCCTAGAGCCAATTTGGCCAGGTACACACACTACAAACAAACTTATTCTTCAGTTCAGCCAGATCAGCCCTGTGCAGAGACTCGTAGGAGAGGACTGTTTATGCAACAATGTCACTGAGGTGTTGGAGAGAAATTTTCTACCCATGTCTGGTATCCAAAGGCACATCCTTGTTCTGCCCAGAAACTTTGAGAAATTCTTTAGCTCTTTTTCATAAATGAAGTACAGAGTCAGCAGCAATTCACTTGCAAAGAGTTAGGTAATCAAAATTCAAGCTACTGATATAAGTGATTGGAAAAATAAAATCACTTCGCAGATTTTTTTAAATGGTCAAGCTGATTATATTGTTTCCTCTCCATCGTTTTATTACAATTTCTTTCCTGATGTGATGTTAAATGTCATCTATTCTAAAATGTACAGAAGTTGTTAAGAAAGCTAATGTTCAGCTGGGAAAACTCAAAATAGAATGTTTTCCAAAACTTATTCTCAGTGGGATTCAGCCAAATTTAGCCCTTCATAGGTACTCAGTATTCTCCTAAGAATATCTGAGGTCTTTGAAGTTAACCGCCCAACCATGTCCAGCATTTATTAAATCCTTTTCTTTTTAAAACATTATATTTCAGGATTAACCTTGGAAAAAACAATCAAATCAGTTTGCAAAAAATGCTATGTGTCTGTAAGCCAAACTCTGAACTATCAATTCTTAATGCTCATAGACTTAAACATAAAAACTTGGGGACAGGTGGCAAGATTAAAGGGAAAATAAAATTTTTAAGAGAAGATGAAAGCAGGGGTCCCTGGGTGGCTCAGTTGGTTAAGCGTCTGCCTTTGGCTCGGGGCGTGATCCCAGGGTCCTGGGATAGAGTCCCACATTGGGCTCCCTGCTCAATGGAGAGCCTGATTCTCCCTCTCACACTACCCTTGCTTGTGTTCCCTCTCTCACTGTCTCTCTCTGTCAAATAAATAAAATCTTTTAAAAAAGAGAGAGAGACAGAGAGAAAGAGAAGATGAGAGCAATGTGGATTCTTGGGTCTGGGGAAAATTTCAATATTAAAAAGACACGCGGGAACATAATGAAAATACAAGTATTCATTGCTAGGCACAAAAATAGTACATAGCAATGGGGATGCCTGGGTGGCCTAGTTGGTTAAGTATGTGGCCCTCGGTTTTGGCTCAGTTCATGATCTTAGGGTCTTGAGATTGAGCCTCATGTCGAGCTCTAGGCTCAGTGCAGAGTCTGCTTGTCCCTCTCCCTCTGTCCCCCCCCGCCATCCACACTCTCTCTCACTGTCTCTCTCATAAATAAAATCTTTTTTAAAAATGTAAAAAAAATAATGATAAAGCAAAAGGACTTTGAGCAAAAATATTGTGTGTGCACCGTAAATAGTATCTACTGTCACTGACACAGGCCCAGCTTCACACAAGCACGGGGCAGCAGGGAGCTGGGGACACTCCCCGAGGGAAAACGTCAACAGTGACAGCGTCTCCAAAACATACCTGAAGGTGCTGGTGAACACTGTCAGGGACACCTGAGAAGGCCATGGACTCTCCTTCTGGAGAGATTCTGCTGATTAAGAGAGGCCAGCACTCACCTGGAAATGATTACCTGTCTTCTGCTGAGGCACAAATGAACTTGACGAGAAGTCCCAGAGTCTGTCTATCCCAGCATGGCTTTCTGGTGTACTGACCACACATGAACTATTCCCAAGCCCGTGAAGAGATCAAAGTCATTGGCAAGAAAAAGCATACATGGGCTACATTACCTGAAACGGTTTCCCAGTTCTTGGTAAGTCAGCAGAGGCAATATTTAGGACAGAGCCACAACCACCAAACCGTTCGTTCTGACAGCCGTACACGACCAGTGGGATTTATGGAAAAGAATTAAGTTCTGAAAAGAGTACGCGGCTCAAGTGCGCAGAGTGACAAGACCAGGCCGCCCTGCACAGACGAGCTCAGGCTACTTTTAAAACCAGTTAAGTTTGGGCTTAATTTTAAAAATCATACAATCCCATTACACAAAAGAAGTTTCAAGGATTTAGAGACGAACATCGCACAATTGCAAATAATGAAAACCAAATGCACAGTTGCTAAAGGTTCACTGTTTGGTGTTCTCCCTCGTCTTTCCTAGTCCACTTTCTTTGAGTCACTAGAGAACTGGGGCCAGAAAGGAAGCAGGAACTTAATCTGGGGATTTTCACCTTTTAAAAATAGGATTGTCCCCTAACCTTTTGCCAAATAAAATATCACCCGTGCCCCAATATAAAACAGACCCGTTGAGCCACCCTGTGAGGCAGGATGGGGAGAGAGTTCTAAGGTGACCAGAACCCCCTTCTTCACAAAGTAGAGACCATACATGTAATACTCAAAACCTTCTGTTATTTTTAAAGTGATAAAAATTTTTCACATATACATAGCAAAATAAGTACTTTAAAAATGTGCAAGTATGAAATTGAGTTTTTGAACAAGCGAGTAATTTTTTAAAGATCTTAGAGACAAACTTGCTAACATTTGGTATTTGTGTCACTTACTCTATGAAAGACACAATTCAGAGAGCTGTAACTTTCTCAGTTTCCCATTTATTTACAATTATAATATCATCAGTGACTTGTTTTTTACCTTATGTTTACTTTTGACTTAAAATTTTTCACACAATTTAACAGGTATTCTTGGCAAAAATATATAAACAAAACACATACAAACAAAAACATATAAACAGAGAAAGAAAAATTTTAAATTGCCTATTATCTATTATTCAAAGGTACATATTCTTCAGACATTTTCTCTGCAGTTTTATAATCTACTTTAATTTGTGACTTATCCTTACGTAAGTTTGTTAGCTCTTAGTTTTTCTTCCTTTAGTTTATTTGGTTAATAGTTTTACATCTATTGATATAAAATGAAGAAATCTTATGATTTAAAAATCCTTCCTAAAAATTTTTGGCCAAGGGGTACAATCTATTATAACTTGCTTCATAAATCTGTTTTTGTATATGAGAAAAGCAGGTTATGTGTCTGGCCATTTTCAAGGTTACAGGAAGGGCACACATTAACTCACGAAGTCAAAGGATACTCATTAGGCGGAGAGCAGCCGCGCACATGATACAGGGCTCCACGGTGACATACAGCACGGTGTGTTCAAATACTTCAGAAGGACTCTTGCCACTTCGATGACACCAGTCTAGGGCCTGGTCAATGGCCACCATTTCTGCATGTCGGGTAGCCTGGAGAGAGAGGGGCTTATTACATCAACATATAACTGTATTGTGCAAACATATGAAAACCAATAACCAAAAAATGGGCCTAATGCTTCTGCCAATGTTTTAATGAATAAACATTTGGGGACGCTCTTACTGCTTGGCAATGTGTTTCCCAGTTCAAGTCCCATAACCTCACCAACAAAAGACACCAAATAGGAGATAGCGAGAGAATTATGCTGCATTTTTAGTTAAGTACCTCTTAACTAAATGCTCTTTCAATTAAAATGCCATAGAGAATATTAGTCTCAGGGAGGAAAAAAGGAATCTAGAGCTTGTGAATATTTGAGGGGAAGCCTGAAGTCTTCACAAGCATGTGGGCCATTCCAGACGTTTCCAAAGCCATTCCTCACTTGACTCTAGGCAAATCTGTAGGTAGTTAGTGGGATGTCATCACTTACATTTTCTTTGGAATGAGATTTTTCACTCTGGCAGACTCTAGAGAAAAGCAGATTTGGTATCAGTCTCAGATACCTCCTGAGTGGCACAGATTATAGGAGAAATCACACAGTGTGTGGAAATAACCATAGTTGAGTCTGAATCCTGACTGTGACATCGCTTATTATGTGGCCTTGGGCAGGTTACACAACTTCTCGAAGCCTTGGTTCCCCCGTATGTAAAACAGGGTTCACTAGCATCTATGCCTCATAAAACACTGAATTACAAGAAGCATATGCTCCTTGTGGTCTATGTGCTCTGCCATGCAATAATTATTAATGATATTCAGGATAATCACATTTATCAATAAGCTTACACTGATTGTTAACTATGTACAAGCCACCGTGCTATATCCTGCATGAGGTTACAAAGTCTGTTCTCAGCAAGTACAGTATCCGGTTGGGGCAAACAGGAAGTGCTCATGAACCTATGGTTTGGAGTAGGGTGTGAGAGATGCTGGCACAGTGGCCTGAGGTGCCATAGAAGCTACAGGCAGGTGGAAGCAAGGCTGGTCCTGAGTTACGATCTCAGAGCTGGAAGGGACTTTAGAGAACAGATTCCCAAAGCTGCCTGCATAGCAGAATTAACTGGGGAGCTTAAAAAACAAGTTCCCCAATTCAGGGGCTTTTTAACAATCAGCCTCAGAATTACTGAGTCAAATCTGCCCAGAATTCTCAATAAGTAACTGTTTAACTGAATCCCTGCAACCAACCTCTCTTTTTTAGAAAATCCAGAGTGACGGAGTGTTCTGGAAACAAGAAAAGAAAGTGTTGGGCTTTTTGTTTGTTTGTTTGTTTTTTTGGGTTGGTTTTTTTTTAAGATTTTATTTATTTATTTGACAGACAGAGATCACAAGTAGGCAGAAAGGCAGGCAGAGAGAGAGGGGGAAGCTCTCCCCGCTGAGCAGAGAGCCCAATGTGGGGCTCGATCCCAGGACTCTGGGATCATGACCTGAGCCGAAGGCAGAGGCTTTAACCCACTGAGCCACCCAGGCACCCGTGGGCTTTTTTTTTTTTTTTTTTTAAGATTTATTTACTTATCAAAGAGAAAGACAGAGAGAGAGAGGAGGGAGAGGGGCAAACGGAGAGGAAGTGGACTCCCCGCTGAGTATAGTGCCCGCCTTGGGGCTTGATCCCCAGGACCCTGAGATCATGACCCGAGCTGAAATCAAGAGTTGGCTGCTTAACCGACTGAGCCACCCTGGCGCCCCTCCACCCCTCTTTTGGTGCTGAAGAACCAGAAGCTAATTTAGGACATATTAAAAACACACAGCGGGAGAGGTGACAGTAGTTTCAGAGCCAAAAGCAGGACTCAGGTTTCCTCATTTGGGGTCAAGATTCTTTGTATAGTATTTTATAGGGCAATCTCCTATCAGGTACAGAAACCAAAATAAATGCAGGTTAATTTCAAAATACAGAAGAAACCCAGGTCACTGGGGGAGTTAGATGGACATCAGGGCATTCAAAGTTCTGATATTAAAGATATCATCCCAAACCACAAAATACACAAAATAGGGAGAGAGGGCAATTACTTAAAATACAGAATTCTACTCCCCAAAAGTATCTGCGTATTTACTAATTGCCACATTATGTTTATTACTTACCTCACAAATGTTTTGATAATAATTGCTCTGTGAATCTGGGTTCCTACTTTGCATGTGTTTTCTTTTTGATAGATGTGATGGATAAAGATTAAATACCACATAGCACCGGTACCAGCCCCAGCCTGTTCTCTGGTTCCCACGACTGAACGATACGATCAAAGTCTGTGTGAGCAGTGTTATGGTTATAAGCTGTGAGTCCACCTAGTATTTCTGATAATCCTAAAACTGGAATTCATTTATACTTACTGTGACACACTGCTGTGTTACCAAGAAGCGTTGCCTTAATTCACGAACTTCTCAACCTAATCACAATAACATAAAGGCACACAAACTATTAATGTGTACTATCAGAGTGCCTGGGTTAAGCGTCCAGCTCTTGTTTTCGGCTCAGGTCATGATCTCGGGGTCATAAGATCAAGCACTGGGTGTGGAGCCTGCTTAAGATTCTCTCTCTCCCTCTCCCTACCACACTCGTGTGCTCTCTCTCTCTAAAAAAATAAATAAAAATTTTAAAAAATAACAAAGTGTATACCACACGTAGGTACAGAGACAGCAGGTGGTAGAGACTTTATTCTATTGAATTATCTAATAAACAAACAGTTTCCTCTACACAATCCTTTAATACCTCTAAAGGTATAAACTAAAGGTGATTTTTTAATTTACTGGAAGGAAAACATTATTTAAAGGTACTACATAATGTGATATGAGTTAAATTGATGTGTTTTGTAAAGTGGAACTTTTCTATATTAGATTTGCTTAAGATGGAGATTAGATTCATTTCTTCAGTAAAGACACTTCAAAGTAATAAAATTCCTTCTTGAGTTTTCCTCAATGCTAAAGTAAAACTCCATGAAATAGAAAATTAGCCCCAAAGATTGTATTGTTTCATTAAACTTTTTTGTATTTTCCAAATTTTAAAAAAACCAACATGGATCACTTTTATAATCAGAGAGGAAGGCATTCAAAAAAAGAAAAGTTAAGGGAAACTACCCTTCCATTCATACCTACAGGTCTTGACACAGACCCACCTTCTTGCCAACTGTGATGAAGTTCAGTGCACTCCTACCCTTACTGTTGTATGTTTGCAATTAAACTATTCAATTGACATACATTTTTGGTTTGATTAACTTCGTTTCGTCCCTTCCCCACAACTTCATTGTTGTAGACCATAAGGCAGCCAACAGGAACTTCAATATTTTCTAGGGCTTCCTTGGCCTAAAAGACAAAGTGGAAAATTTAAGATGTAATGTTCAATACTTGAAAAGACTACACGCAGCATAAGCACACATGTATAAACACCAGAACAAAGAAATACAGCTGAGCTTTCCCTTCCCTCACATACAGTTCAGTATTTAGTACCTCTGTTCTGTTCTATCTGTATTAAGGGAGACTCAGGAACAAACCCCCCTCACTGGTTCCAAGCCCCTGGTTCTTTTTCTTCTCACTGGAAGCAGAGGTGAACAAAAGGCTGCTGCTATTGCCTCTTCCTACAGTGGCAGGGCCTGAGCAGCTTTTCAGAGATCACAGACATATTTGCAAAGGAAAAGAATATATAAATACTTTTATATATATATATAGATATACATTTTATATACATATACATTTTATATATATATATACACATTTCTTTTATACATTCTTTTATATATATATATAAATATTTTCTAAAAATTTTATATATATATATAAAAGAATGTATAAAAGAAATGTATAAAACTTTTATATATATATATAAAACAATGTATAAATATTTTACTGAAGTCCTCTCCTTGTTGAAATTCTACTTGCTTCATTTTTTTGTTTCACTAAATATTATAGAAGATACCCTCTAGAGTTCCAACAGCCTGAAGGTAATCAGTCTGGATGTCTCTCTGCGCTATTTCTGCTTTGACACAAGAAAAGCTTTGGACCGCTCTATGCTAAAATGGCAAAACCACTTTGGAGAACACTTGGGAACAAAAAGAACAAAAAGAACACTTTTTTTTCTAAAAAGCAAACATACATGTAGCCTATGAACAAATTCTAATCCTAAGTATTTATTTAAGAGAAGGGAATACGTGTCCACAAAAAAAAAAAAAAATCTTGTAAAAGAATGTTCATAATAGCCCAAATCTGCGAATGGCACAGGTGTGCACCAACAAGAGAACGGGGAAACAAACTGCGGCACAGTGGCACGATGGACTGCTACTGAGCGATGGAAAGGAACAAGCTAGAGATACGCACAACAACACGGGTAAATGTCAGACACGCTGAGTGCAAGAAGTCAAACACAAAAGCATACACACTGTATGGCTCCCTTCAGGTTTAGTACTAGAACAGACAAAACTAAACACGATGATAGCAATTTCTTCCTGGAAAGGCATCTACAGATTGACTGGAAAGGGACACAAGGGACTTTTCCAGGGTGGTCAAGACTCTGTCTTGTAAAGGGGGTGGGTTACACAGATATCTGCATCAGTCAAAACTGAATGGACAACGTATCTAAGACGCGTGTATTTCATTGTCTGTAAAGAACATCTCGACTGAAAAATATCCATTAGAAAAGCAAGCTTAAGGATATGGCCACCACCTGCATCCTCGAAAGGGCAAACCACTGGCTATATTTGCAAAGTCTCCCCCATCAGAGGCTGCCCATTTTTCTGCTGGCTTTGTTGCTGACTGAACCACAGCAATTGAGGCCCAAGATAGTTAAAGAGTACTTCTTTGGGCAGAGAGCAAAAGCAAGCAGGTTATATCTACATACTCTTTGATCCTGTTGCTGAGAGAGAACAAAGGAAGAACACAACCCTGGAACTAGTGTGTAATCATTTCCAACTCACTGTAGTCAAGAAAATCCAAGTATAGCTGCTTTTAGAAAGGCACAGCATTTCTTGTTTTGACAGACCTGAAGACACTTTGGAAAACCAGATTACCAATTAAGTGTTGGTATTCACATACATCCTAAGGCATATACAGTGTAAGGTTGAAGACATTGCTTAAGACTGCATGTTCTACCTCTTGCACTAGCCCCAATTCCCAGCTATACTTTATTTAGAGTAGCACTAATTTTCTATCACCATACTAACATGGCTTACTTAGCCACTTCAACCAGGCTCTTAACTGACACTTAACTTGTCCTTGGGCCAATAAAGGTGAAAGGAGAGGCACACAGCACAGGGATAGCAAACTGTATCTCTCCTTCCTCCTCCAGAGTGGCAGGACAGAGTTAGGGCCTACAGAGATGTGGGGAAAGAGTAGCTGAAGCAGTAAGACTGCATTCTTCTGAACTGGGTCATGAACCACCCACAGGCTAGCGCTGTTCAGTTCTGTAACAATGGCTAAAGCATGCCAGATTATGCAAAATTCGAAAGTATGAAGAGTTCCAAGGTTTGGTGAATATATACAAATAATAAATACACAAATACACAAATAAATAAATACACAAATAAATACACAAATAAATAAATACACAAATGCACCATTGGCTACTAGAGAAAGGAAAGCCAGGAGGACTGATAGCTAGGGAGGATGGTGATGCTGAGTACCCACATAGTTAAGGCAAGCAGCACACAAAAAATGTTATTTAAAATTAGATTGGGAGTACACAGAACCCCACGCACACACAAAAGAGAAATCATTTACTCATCCAACAAATATTTATTGAATATCTTGAGATAGGAAAATTATCCTGGGTTATTCGGGTGGCCCTAAATGCAATCACAAGTCTCCTAATAAGAGAGGCAGAGAAAGAGATTTGAAGACGTTATACCGTTGGCTTTGAAGATAGAGGAAGGAGCCATGAGTCAAATAAAGAAGCCATGAGTCAAGTAAAGAATGTTGCTTCAGAAGCTGGAAAAGTTGAGGAAACATATCCACATATAGAACCTTCAGAGGGCACACAGTCTTGCTGGCACACTGGGTTTGGCCCAATGAAATGAATTTCAAAAACTTGGCACCCAGAGCTGCAAGAGAATAAACTTATGTAGTTTTAAGCCCCCGAGTTTGTAGTGATTTGTTACAGAAGCCATAGGAAACTAATACACTGTTACAAAAAAGAAAGGACAAGCTAAAACTGAAAGAATATATTTGCAAACTGCATATTCCACAAAGGTCTACTATCAAGACTATACAAAGAACTCTCCAAGTTCAACAACAAAAAAATCCAAAAACAATCTGACTAGAAAATGGGCAGAAGATATTAAAAGACACTTCACCAAAGAGGGCATACAGATAAGTATGAAATAGTAATAATAATAATAAATAATAATAGTAATAAATAGTAATAGCAAATAAGTACATGTAAGGATATTCATAGCATTAGCTATGAGGGAAATGCAAATTATAACCACAATGAGTTACCACTACACACCATCAGTGGCTAAAATAAAAAGTAAAAACACCAAATGCTGGTGAGGCTGAAGAAATATGGGGTCACTTACTTATACACTGCTGGTAGGACTATAAAATGGTACATTCTGGAAACCAGTTTGGCAGCTTCTTAAAAAGCAACACATGCAGTTAACATATGACCCAGCAATTGCACTCTCAGGCATTATCCCAAGGAACTGAAAGCTTATGGTCATACAGTACATAAATTCATATACAGAATGTTTGTAGGTATTTTATTCATAATAGGCAAAAACTGGAAATGATCCAAATGTCCTTCAGAGGATGAACAGTTGTACACCCACCCCATAGAATACTACACAACAACAAAAGGAACAGACTACTGATTCACTCAACATTTGGATGGACCTCAAGGAAATCATGCTGAATGAAAAGAACCAACCCCCAGAAGATTCTATATTCACATATGTAACATTCCTGAATGCAAAATTACAGCTACGAAGAATGGATTGGTGCCTGCCGGGGCTTAAAGGCTTGAGAGAGAATAGTGGCTATGAAGGGTAGCACGAAGAAGCCTTATGGTAACTGAGCAGTTCCAGTGGTGCGTCAACAAAACCAACCATGACAAAATTGCACAGAACTCCACACACGTGTGCATACAAAGCCGATTCAATCTGAATAAGCTCCACGGATTGCAGCAATGTCCTTCTCCTGGTTTGATCATTGCACGGCAGATACTTAAGATGTTACCACAGAGGAAAGATGGGTGAAGGGTACGTGAGCCTTCCCTATATACTTTTTCTTTTTGCAACTTCTGTGAATCTACAATTATTTTAAAAGGAAAAGTTTAAAAAATAATAGTAAAAGTAGAGTAAACAAGAAATATCTTGCAGTGGAGGTTAAGAAGAAATGCCTAGGAAGGTAGAAGGAAAATCAAGAGTGTCAGAGCGACTGGGTGGCTTCTGCTCAGGAAGAAGTCTGCTTCTCCCTCTCCCACTGCCCCTCCCCCTGCTTGTGCACGTTCTCTAAAATAAATAAATAAAATATTTAAAGAGAAAGCAAGAAAGAGAGAGAAAGAAAGAGAAAGAAAGGAAGGAAGGAAGGAAGGAAGGAAGAGGAGAGAGAAGGAGGGAGGGAGGGAGGGAGGGAGGGAGAAAGAAAAAGAAAATCAGAAGTGTCTGCTGTTAGGGAAGACCCAGGGCGGAGGGACCGGGGAGGGACACAGATGCAATTTTGGTGGAAGGGTGAAAATGAAAACCAGTGGCTTGAAGAGTGATCTATTTACAGGTTAAACATCTAGCTTCTACCTATTAGCATAGGCTATTATGTCTACATAACAATTGTCCTGATTCTGAGCTTGCAAATTATAAGAGCTTACAACTATAGAAAAATTTACTTTGACCCAGGACTATTTTAAGCATTTTATCATTATTAATGCATTTCACTTACAATCCTATGAGATTGATTCAGTGAGCTTCCCCAGCTTACAGGTGAGTAAATGGAGACATGGGGGTGTTAGAGGATTTGCTCCTGTGAGAGGCTGAGGTCAAAATCCAGGCAATCTGTTTCAGGCATTCATTTCTCCAACAAATATTTATGGAACACCTACGAGGTGCAGGTTCCTGGCCACTCGGCCTCAAATTTCTACTCTAGTCACCACTGACCAGCTACTTTGTCACTTTTTGGGTTCAAAATAGGCCTAGTTCAAGGGACAAAAGGAGAGTGAGACCTAGAAAGGTGAAGGCTAAAAAACTGCAAGAAACAAATGAGGGGGCCACGTGACACAGATTTTCTGTAAAACTATCTCCTGAAGAGGTAATTCTATGTGTGGCTATGTAGCTATCTCAAGCACATAGAAGGGAATTCAAGGCCTAGTTGGGAAGGAGTGGCAGAGGACAGAGAGAACCTGTGGAGCCCACTGGGTTTCCAAGTCCTGACTTAGGTCACCTGGAAAAAAGCCTGGCAGCCTCCTGATCCACCCAGGCCCCCAGGTGACAGGACGTGTGCCCTTCATACTTTCTTTCTGATTCTCTCTTTTTCCTTCCAGCAAATGTAGCTCCTTTATTCCATGTCCCACCTCTGAAGATTATCTTCCTATTTGCTTAGAGTAACTCCTTTTTTGTGAAAATCCTTCAACTGCTGTCCAATGAGAGAGAAAACATGAGCGGTGGGGCAAATCAGGTTATTAATGAGGACTAGCCCAGCCCACCATGCTGAGGGCGAGTGGTTGAGCACTCGCTCAACTCAGGAATGGTGGGTTAGAGAGGAGGTGGTGAGAACAACCCTAAAACCCCACAGAAATGGGTTTAGGTAAAATGCTGTTCAATAAAATATATATTTGTTTTGCTGTCAAGTTCAAAATAGAATTAAACTAATTAAATAATTTACATAGTTTTCAATCCATCCCCTCTCATACTTTCCAACTCTCCCACCAACTTGCAGTCAAGTCTGATCATTTCTTTGTGAATTTGCATTGTACTTTGTACCTTGTCCTTTTAACATGCAGAAGTTTTTAATATTTATGTAATTAAAACCCATCCATCTTTCTCTTCTGTTTTCTGCCTTTGATGGTATAAAGAACCCATCTCTATTCCACTAACATCTATTTACTTACCACGGGCTCCTTTCTGGTTTTATTCTTCTTATGCTATCTTTTTTATTAGATTTTTACTAAAAAAGCCTAGTGAAAAATTTCTTTAAAATTACCCATATCTTGGGGTGCCTGGGTGGCTCAGTGGGTTAAAGCCTCTGCTTTCGGCTCAGGTCGTGATCCCAGAGTCCTGGGATCGAGCCCTACATCGGGCTCTCTGCTCAGCAGGGAGCCTGCTTCCTCCTCTCTCTCTCTCTCTCTCTCTCTCTGCCTGCCTCTCTGCCTACTTGTGATCTCTGTCAAATAAATAAATAAAATCTTAAAAAAAAAAGTTTTTATAATCACCCATATCTTAAAAAAAAAAAGACCCATATCTTTACCATGTTAACTAATTATTTGTGTGTTCTCCTCTAGTCTTTGTTTATTTGATAAAGAATATAAACCAGCTTTTATTTATTGAGCATAATGTGTCAGGGACTTTACAAACATTATCTCTTTTAATCTATACAACCCTGTGACATAGATACTCTATACCCATTTTACAGAAGTGGCCTCTGTGGCTGAAAGGTTAAGAGCCTGTCAAGGTTAGCTGGCTGTCAGTAGCCATTCTAGGGTTTGAGCATACGCCTAACCTCTAAATGTATATGTATAGTATAAAATAATTTGTATTCTGCTTGCTTAATGTTGAATATCATATGTAGCTGTGATAATGAATGTCATGTTTGTACCTAACAGCCACAACCATTTTTGATAAAAGCACGTTATTCAACACAGTAATATACCATAATTTAACCATTTGCCTTCATCGGAAGTTTGAGATGCTTCCTAGTTTTCCCTGTTACATGGAACACTGAAATGACAATGATTACTTTTATCTTTCTAAACCATTTCCTTAAGCTAAATGCCACATATTTATCTTACTATGTCAAATGATATGAACATTTTTTTTTTGAGGCTGTTAATCATATTATGCCATGCTGCCTTCCAAAAATGTTATACCTGTTGAACTAAGGGTTGTATGGCTTTTTGCTCAGACTCACTCTAGACAACATTTTAAAAAAATAGATATTTAAGCTTTCTCAAAAACTGGGGCGTCTGGGTGGCTCAGTGGATTAAGCCTCTGCCTTCGGCTCAGGTCATGATCTCAGAGTCCTGGGATCAAGTCCCGCATCGGGCTCTCTGCTTAGCAGGGAGCCTGCTTCCTCCTCTCTCTCCCTCTCTCTCTGCTTGCCTCTCTGCCTACTTGTGATCTCTCTCTGTCAAATAAATAAATAAAATCTTTCAAAAAAAAAAATCTTTCTCAAAAACTTTTTCCTTTCTTTTATAATTCAGGCTTATGTCTGTAGATTAAAATCATAGACTAGGATAGAAATTTTCTAGCACAACTCCTTTATTTTAAACAGTGAGACCCAGAAATTATATGACTTGGCTGGTCCAATTGGAGCCAGACATTCTACTTATCCGTAGCAGCCATTTACATATGTCTACTCTGCACAAATGCTATGAAGATGCTAGTATCCTCCCTACTATATGTACCCTGCATATTTCCCTATCAAATTCCTCAGAGGTGAGCATATTTGGCACTGGCTATGCTTCTTGTCGAATCTTAAACTCTTCTCAGAAGTACATAGTAAACCTTGAATGACTTCAACAATCTTTGAAGTAGTTCAAGATTTGAAGTTTCTGTAGTGGGGAGGGAGAGGCTGAACAAAGCACAAGATTTATGACAAGCACTTTTCCCCTTCTTTAAGACCTAGAAGAACATGGGGCACCTGGCTGGCTCAGTGGGTTAAGCCTCTGCCTTCAGCTCAGGTCATGATCCCAGGGTCCTGGGATCGAGCCCCACATCGGGCTCTCTGCTCAGCGGCGAGCCTGCCTCCCCCCTCTCACTCTGCCTGCCTCTCTGCCTACTTGTGATCTCTCTCTGTCAAATAAATAAATAAAATCTTAAAAAAAAAAAAGACCTAGGAGAACATGTATAGACCAACACCAAAATACAAGAGCTAAGTTAAGGTCCTTCTTGACCTTATGTAGGTATAGGTAAACTAGGTAATCACATCCCCTAGGTTTTTATAATCCAATTAAGAGGAGCTCCTGGGCGAGTCAGTTGGTTAAGCATCTGCCTTCCACTCAGGTCGAGATCCTGGGAGTCCTGGGATCTAGCCCCACATAGGGCTCTCTGCTCAGCGGTTAGCCTGCTTCTCCCTCTCCTGCTCACCCTGCCTTTGCTCTCTCTCTCTGTCAAATAAATAAATAAAATCTTAAAAAATATATAATCCAATTAAGAGACAAAAATGTCAAAGCCAGAGAGATCTGAGAAACTATGTGGAGTACAACCATCTCATATTACAGGGTAGGAAGGGAAGGAATTAGGAGATGACTTGTGCAAGGTCATGGCAAAAAGGAGTAAAAGACTTAAGTATTTAGTACAGAATTCTAGAGAACAGTGCAGAGATAGATGGAGGAAATATTCCAATATATTACAACCAAAAGACACTTAAAGGAAAATAAAGACCCAAAATGTGAAAGGATGGGAAAAAAAATCCCAGCTCTGCTACAAGAGCAGGAAAACCCAATGACTGATAAAGTTATCTGTTTTCAAAAACACTATTAAGTTCTCCATGGTAGCATCTCTGAAAATTTCACCTAAGCAGCCTCCACAAATAAATACTTTGAGGAGAGAGCTCCTGAAGCAATAAAAATAAACAGAAGAGCCCATAAATTCTGACTTCTCAGCATTCAGGCCTCATCTGCCCTCTGGAACGCTCACCCATGGAAGGATACGAATGCAGCTTACCCTAGGGAATTTTAGCCTTTTTGTGTATATATTATCATCTTCACTCTTTAGGAAGAAGCTGCCCAGCATACACATTATTGAAATGATTTGGAGAAGGGAGAGTGAGATTTTGATATCACGTGCAAACTCCTTGAATCCAATGTAGAGGATTTAGTAACATAAAAGAGGTTCAGGACAAACAAATCCATGACAAGTTACAAAATTTTTAAATGTATACGTGAATAGTAATTAAAGTACTGGAACGCTACGTATCTTTTAAGTTTATTGGAGGAAATAAATTATGAAGTGAGCTCAAAGAATGGGTCATAAAATCAAGTTAGTGGGTCAGGACCAGCATTTTTTTCAAAAATGGACGAAAGAGCCTTCTGTGCTAGGGCGGTGGTGGTGGCGGTGGCGGCAGGTGCGCTCTGGACCTGCAGGGAGATGCTGGCCAGTTCGTGGACTTGGCTGGACCTGCCGCGGAAACGCTCTGCCAGCAACCGCCCCATCCGCACCACGGCTCACGCATCCACTCAGACCAACGTGGCTGAGCGACCAGGCAACAGGCAGATTCAACTGCCAGTTTACACGAAGCTCTCTGTGGGGCCATAACCAGGATGGGTGAGTCAGATGACTGGCCAAGGCCAACAGCATCGTTCCAAAAAACTTCTGACTGGAGAGGATCACGGATGTGGAATATTTGTCAGAAATACAAGCACACCCCTCCCCCATTCAAAAAATACCAGGAAACCTGTACAAAGGAAGGTTAAGTACTGTTCTGTGAAACTTTTGTTTCGGTGATAGCTACGTGTGTTATTTACTGGGTTGTAATATAAAATAGACTTTTTTTACTCTGAGTCATTTTCAAAAAAAGTATGAGAAACCATTTTAAAGGGACATTCTGTAAGTAGCAGAAACAAATGGATAGAGGCTGTAATGCATCCGGGCTTAGAGAAAAACATTTGGCTGTAATAGTGAATGAATGCAGGGGAAACAGTATGAACAGAGAACAGAGAGGAATACACCAAAATCAGTCTCGGTGCTGAATTCCCAATGCCAAGCATAGTGTAATCCATAAACACCTGTGGAATGAATGAATACATAATTATGCAATTAATTAACTACTGGAGACCAGAGGCCACTAGGGAAATACAATCAAAACCATGTATGAAAAAAGATTTCCTTTACAGCAGCTTTAGAAAAATGTGAAACGGAAGGACATTTTACACACGTATGCAAACACACTCTTCTCCCCAAGAAAGAGCTCACTGGCACACCAAAGTGTGGTAAGGCGCGGATTGTCCAAAACCAGATCAGAGCCCTAACTGACCAGCCGTCCTGAAGGGAACGAAGGAGGGAAGTTAGAAGGCCAGAGAGGGCAGGAGGGCAGGTGAATGACTGGTGGGATCTGGCTGTGCGGGGATTTGTTTTTATCCTGGTCTATCAGCGTCCTTTCTCCTACTAGACGGGTTCAAGAGGTCATCAATACAGAAGAAGGTGACTTTCCGGATTTGCGAGTGTGTCTCGGGGGAAAGAAGGGGACTGGGCACGTTACGTGCCAGCAGCAGCTGAATGACGATGTTTGGCTCAGACGTGCCAGTGAAAAAAGAAATGATTTCTGTATTTCCTCTCTTCCTTCTCCTACAGCACTGTGGGATTACAGACACGTTCCGGGCGGTAAAGCCAGCTGTCTACCCAGAAAATGTGACCGCCATCGAGATCCCGGTGGCGAGAAAGCACACCCCGGGCGTCTGCTCAAATGCTCGGGTCACGAAGGGGGCTAATGAAACTTCCCACCCACGGCATCCACCTCCTGCACCCCTCACCATCTGCATCGCATCTTCCATCCACTTTTCGGTCTCCTCCGCGGTCACCGAGCACACGCCGCCGCCAGGAGCCGGCGTGGCTACCGCTTTCGCCTCCATGCTGCACCCGGGCCTCGGTGCTAGGCGCCAGAGGCTGGGGCCCGCAGAGGAGCGCTGGTAACGGAACGCGGCGACTGCGGGCCACGGTTTCCAGGGAAGTCGAACGGCGACGCACTCGGGAGCGAATTCCGGACGGACCTGGGTGCGGGGGACCAGTGAGCGGGGACCGCGGCGCGGCGGCAGGGACTGAAAGCGCAGCTGCTCAGCTGTAGTCCACGCCCCCTTCCCGCCCCGGTGACAGTCTCTGCGGAAAGTCGCGTTTGAGATTTCTGGAGAGCACCCGGCGGTCTTGCCTGGTGGTTCGGGCCAAGCGACGAGGAAACGGTTTCCCGGGGAACTGCCCACCCCACCCCGCGCCCCTAGGCAGCCCGTACCTGTAGGGCCTGAAGATGCTGAGATCTATGTGGAATTTTCTAAAACGTCATAAAAAGAAATGCATCTTCCTGGGCACAGTGCTCGGAGGTGGGTGACAGCGTTCTCGGAAGGGACTTTGGGAGCAAGGGGCGGAAGAGAGGTGCCTGTCTTCTAAAACAGAGGCCGGGCGACCATAGCCCCGGATATGCCGAGGACAGTCGCTCACCCGTCGGGCGCGGCGCGGGGCGACTAGCCTCTGAGCCGCTTCCCTCCTCTGCAGTCGTGGAATGTGTGTCTTTTGTCCTGACACTGCCGCTTACTCTGCTTCTCTCCTCTCCTTTTCTCTCGCGGACCTTGGGAGAAGCCGCCCCAATTAAGTTTCTGTTTCAAGATACCAGTCTCTTACAGACACATAGTTTTAAGTTGTTGTTTTTCCTGGGAGAGTCATTTGTATTGCATTCTCGGTAGTTTGGCCTTTCACCCTTCTCAGAAGTTTCTTAATAGTCTAGGAGAACCTAAAGCCTGCACTTTCCAGTGTTGTTTTAAGTTAATTTTTTTTTCCTTAAACCGCACACAGATAAAGGACTGGAAGATGTGTACCAGACAGAGAAACACAAATCAGTATTTTAGTTCTGTTTCTGCTTCTTGAGAATACAAGTTATTCAGTGAGAAGGTGTTTGGAAGATGTGCAATCTTCCTCTGGATCTTCAAGGTTAGGATCAATGCCCGCCTGTCTGGCTGACATAACTGAGTCAGCTTAGGCTGCGAAGACATTAAGATACAGGTGGGATAATGGTGAGCGCCTTTGCCTTACATGGTGGTCATGTCAGAACACGCAGGGATTTGAAGGAGAGAATAAAAAGCCTTGTGAGATAGGAGGAAATGTAGGAATGTTAAGAAGAATCTTTAGCATTTGATTTTTTTGAGAAATATTATCACTAACTACATGCTTTGGTTGCAGAAGTACTTAAAAAACAAGAACAGAAGTCTTCTAAGGAATTTGGTTGCTTTTATCTGACTATTAGATAATATTCTATTGCCTCCAAACAGTTTGAGATTAACAATATTTTTGGCATCAGTAACTCAGATCTGTTGATTCTGGAAAGTTTGAAATCAGCTTATTGATGAGGTAAGGAGAGTCTTCCTCATCTCTGAGGTCTTTCACAAATCAGTACATTTTTATGTGAATTTTTACAGCATTCTTTGAGAAATCCTTTACAAATAAACTCTCTAGTATCTTCAGCCACTGACATCTAATGTACAGATCTCCCTCAACTTGCAATGGGGTTATGACCCAATAAACAAATAGGAAGTTGAAAATATCATAAGTCAAAAGTACATTTAATATTGGCTCACCTACCAAACATTATAGCTTAGCCCAGCCTACATAAAATGTGCTAGGAACACTTAGTGTAGCCTATGGTTGGGCAAAATCATTCAACACAAAGCCTGTCTTGTAATAGTGTTACTATCTCCTGTAATTTATTGAATGCTGTACTGAAAGTGAAAAATAGACTGGTTGAATGATTACAGAATGATTGTAAGAGTTGTTTACTCTCAAAGATTGCATGGCTAACTGGGAGCTGGGGCTCACTGCCACTGCCCAGGATCACAAAAATATGGTACCGCATATTTGCTAGCCCAGCAAAAGATCAAAATTTAAAGTATGGATTCTACTGAATGTGTAATACTTATGCATCATCATAAAGTCAAAAATTTGTATAATTCAGGGACTGTCTATATAATTCGGTTATGCTAAAACCACTAAGTCCATTTTATTTGTAAAGTTAAAAATATACATATGATGGAAGAAGTATAAATAAAATATTTTTTGCCTCTACTGAAATAAGGAAAATAATCTCTCTAGCAATCTCAAAATAGCATACCCCTTCCACTTTATGGAACAACTTAATGGTAGATTAGAGATAATTGCAGGGGAAGCTAAAGAGTATACTTAAGACATAGTTATAGATTTTTTTCAAAAATCTTTTGAGACTTTATAATTACAGATTAAGGGAAATGAGAAAGGAGAAAAAGAAGTTCAGAGGGACAGAAAGGGAAAATAATCCAAGTGTTTTATATCTTCCTACAGCATTTGAAATGCTACATTTCAGTTAATCTAAGACATATTTATCCAGTGCCTATAGTGTTTACGGTAGTATGATTGGAAATGCAAGAGTTACAGATTTCTCATAGTAATAGCTACCATTTACTTGGTGTCCAGTGGGCACTGTGCTAAGCCCTTGTGTCCAGTGGGCAGGACAACAAGAGTAGTTACTGTTATTTCCATTCAGAAATGTGGGAATTAGAGTCCTTTGATGAAACTTGCCCAGGATCTCAGAGTTAATAATAAGGAAACTAGAATTCAAACCAGGTGTGTTAGATTCTGAAGCACTTTCTCTTTGCATACTTTACCATTCTGCCTTCATGGACTTCATGGTCTGACAGGAATGGAAAACAAGTGTCTTAGTCTGCTAGGGCCACTATAACAAAATACCATGGACTGTGTGACTGTAAACAACAGAAATTTATTTCCCCCAATTCTAGAGGCTGGATCAGGCTGCCAGCAAAGTTAGGTGAGGGCCCACTTCCGGGTTGCAGACTTTTTGTGTCATCACATGGCCACAAGGGTAGAGGTCTCTGTGAAGTCCCTTTTATAAGAACACTAATCCCATTCATGAAGGCTCCACCCTTATGACCTAAGCACCTCCCAAAGACCTCACCTCCTAATATCATCACATCAGGCATTAGGATTTCAACATTTGAATTCTGGGGGGACACAAACATTCTGAATATAACAGGTATATAAATTATTAAAATACAAAACAATAAGAGAGCTGGGGGGGAATATGGCATACAGATCAAACCAGCAGATAGCATGAGCAATTGGAAAAAAATAGAAAAGGCCTTCATGGAAGAAGTGGCATATTTTGTCAGGCTTGAAAACCACGTACGATATCAACATATATGCTCAAAAAAGTTTGGCTATCAGTGGTGGAAAAAAAACTAAAACTTTGAGGTACAGGCCTTTCATAGGAATTTCCTTTGGATGAGTAACTGCTTTAGACCAATTTTTACAATTTGACCAGTTTATGAAATGTAAAGTTTTTGATCTGAGGTCTCCTTTATACTTGTAAAAATTAAAGACTCTAAACAGCCTTTAAAAATTATATCTATTATTGGTTGCCATATTAGAAATTAAAACAAAGAATTTTTTAAAAATTAAATAACAATAGTAAACCATTACATAGTAACACAAATATTGTTTTTTAATAATTTTTTTTTAAAGAGAGCATCATTTTACATTTTTGCTAATCTCTTCACTGTCTGGCTTAATTAAAGAAAGCTGGATTCCTGTCTTTCTTTCTGCATCTAGTCAGTTTTGTTACCACGTCATGTAGCCTCTGGAATACTCTGCTGTGTGAGAGAATGAGAATGAAAAAGACAAAACTACAATAATGGTCTGAGTCACAGATTCCATGAAAAGGTAGTGAACACCCCCAAGAGTACCCAAGCCACATTTCGAGAACCAATACTCAAGAAAAAATGTTGCAGAACAGAGAATAACCAGATCATATTTATTAACTTGCTGATTTCTAAAAATCTCAGAGCATTGACTTATAATTTATATCTTAATCCCTGTAATTTTTTATCTCTTTAGTTTTCCATTTTTTCATTCAACAAATATCTGAGTAAGAGTGAATGCCTCCTCCCACTATATCAGGCTCTAGGAATACAAAGGAATAAGACAGTTCTTGACGCTGAGGAACTCTTGGTGCTGACTGGAAAGCAGAAACGGAAATAAACAAAAGTAGTACAGTGATGATACCATAATAGAGTACCATAGTAGAGCTGGTGCTGTGGGGACTTAGAGGAGAGAGAAATAAATGTGAAGGTGTCTGGCGGGCTTCACTCAGGAATTCACTTGAGTCAAGTTGTACAGCTAGCAAAGAATGGGACACAGCTGGAAAAAGGGATATTCAACAGATTCAGATATATTGCTTGTGATGAATCAGTGTAATTCACTATGGCTAAGAATAGGGAATAAATAGGGAGCAGCAAAAGATGTATGTGGAAAACTAGCCTGAGTGCAGTTTGTGAAGGGCCTTCTATATTGTGCCATTCTACTGAATCTGGACATTTCTTGGGCACCAGTGCTTCTCGAATTTCTATGATAAAAATCACTTAAGGGGCTTAATAAAAACATAGAATTTTCTCTTTTTTTTTTTTAGATTTTATGTATTTATTTATTTGTCAGACAGTGCATGCAAGCTGGTAAGTCTCAGGTGGAAGGAGAGGCAGGCTCCCCGCTGAGCGAGTCCTGGGATCATGACCTGAGCCAATGACAGCCGCTTAACCAACAGAGCCACCCAGGCATCCAAAAACAGTTTTCTTTCTCAGATTCTGATTCCTCTGGTCCAGACCAGTTCATTTATTCATCAGTTATCCAGCAAGTATTTATTGAGCTTCCTCTGTGTAACAATATTATGTATTGGGGATGCAGTATTGTATAAGACAAGATATTTAGGGTTGATTTCAGGGAACTCCCTTAAAAGCTATGTTTTTAACAGGTGCTTCAAGTAATTCTCATATTAAGTAGAACAGGGAATCCATGTTAAGAAAAGGTGGCAGGGTGTTGAAGAATTCTAATCACAGGAATATGTAGTCCGATTTAAATTTTAGAAAATTACTTGGCATATGAAAGGTGGATTGGAAAGGCGTGAGACCAGAAGAAAAGAGGAGAGGAAGAAGCTGGAAACCAGTTCTTAAGAGCATTATTCAGAATCTGAATGAAGACAATGGTAAAGAGGTTGGAGTAAAGTGGCAAAATTTAGAAAATATTTCTGAAATAGAATCAGACTAGCAGGATTTGATGTTTTTTTAGATTTTGAGCAGTGATAATAGACTATTTTCAAACTCTTACTGAAATTATTAACCAAGTAATAATCTGGTAAAATAGTTGTATTCCAGGGATTTTTGTCCAGAAAAAGAAAACAACTAAAAGACAGTTTGGAAAAAAAAAAAACTGAATTTATAATGTAGAAAGACTAGAAGATGTTTTGCTTTACCAGCGAAGTTCTGAAAGGAAGTCTCAAAACATTTTACATTGATTTGGAGGGTGGAGGGAGGATTATTTTTGTTTTTGTTTTTAGATAGTTCAGGGGTAAGGGCAGAAACCTGGGAGGGGGAGGGAGAGAGAATCTCAAGCCGAGTCCAAGCTGAGTGCAGAGACCAACGCAGGGCTTGATCTTACAATCCTGAGGTCATGACTTGGGCTGAAACCAAGAGTTGGACACTTAACAGACTAAGCTACCTTGCGTCCCCATTTTTTGAGGTATTTAGTGATTGTTTCCATTATTCATAAATAAAGCCATAGCTACAGAAGACACTTTTAAAGCACCTTACAATCCCAGCCTGTCATTTTATGGATGAAAAAAATTAGATACAGAGAGAGGAAGAGACTTGCTTCAAGTTACCTACCTAAATGGTGCCACAACCATCAATATCTATCGTCTTCAGGTCAGATGCAGGCAGCCACTCGAGTATATAGATGATCCTGAATCCCATATTTTAGCTAATAAATTCTGTGCCCTCATACTTATTTTCCTAGGTAATAAAAAAAATCAGAATTTATTAATTTTGGGAATGAGAGCTTGGCTAAATTTGCCTTTGTATAGTAACTTACTTCAGTGCTAACTCAAAAAATAATAATAATGGGTTGTGGGATTTTAGCCTAATTTCATGTATTAGTTTGCTATTGTTTCCATAACAAAGTACCACAGACTGAGTGCTGAAGCAACAGAAATGTATTGTCTCATTGTTCTGGAGTCCAGAAATCTAAGATCAATGTGTTTCAGGATTTGTTTCTTCTCAGGGCTATAAGAGAAGGATCTTCTACAGGCCCCTCTCCTCAGTTTGTAGATGGTTATCTCCTCTGTGTCTTTACATCATCTTCCTCTACACACGTCTATGTCCAAATTTTTCATACCAGAATACCTTCATGTTGGATTAGAGCCCACCCTAATGACCTCCTTTCAACTTGATTACCTCTGTAAAGACCCTATCTCCAAATAAGGTAACATTCTGAAGTAGGGAGACTTCAACTTATGAATAGGGAAGGGGTATGTGTGACATGGTTCAACCCATAATAATTCATTTTCTTTTAGCTTTAGTTAGAATATACAACACTTATAAAATACAGTAGCTCCTGAAAACTTTTTATCAGACACTGTTGAGAATCTAATGAAAGCAGTATACCTTTTCTCCCACAAAACACATATATCATTTATTATTATTCCAGAAAATTCTTAGATACACAAATGTCGTCATTGCAGTGTTTCACCTTACATTATTATTTTTATTTGAGAAATAGTAATCATTTTACACATAACCTTGAGCAGCCTATTGTGCAACTAAAACACAAGCAATTCATTGAGAAGTAGTTGTTACCTAAGAATTGCCTATTAAAGAGTTACTTTGTGAAATATAAGTCAGTTTCTTCATTCTCTTGGTGTTATGGCACTGTCATCAGGTTATTGAGGATGGATTACAAAAAGGTTGCTCTGACGCCACCTATATAACTTTCATTTGCTCTTTAAGCATGATTATAATACATGTAATTGCATATAGCAGCAGTCATAGTTTATTTCTGTCTAATTATTTGCAGGACATACCTTTTACTGAACTATTATTTTTTTTTAAGATTTTATTTATTTATTTGACAGAGATCACAAGTGGGCAGAGAAGCAGACAGAGACAGAGAGAGGGGGAAGCAGACTCCCCACCGAGAAGAGAGAGCAATGCGGAGCTCGATCCCAGGACCCTGTAATCATGACCTGAGCTGAAGGCAGAGGCTTTAACCCACTGAGCCACCCAAGCACCCCTGAACTATTATTTTTAAAAATATATAATGTTATCAGTTCATCTATAATGCTTGTATTAGTGAAAATATTTCAGGATGTGTGTTTTCTTTGCAGTTCTTACAGGGCCATCTCCTCCCCACTTGTGACAAACAGACTAACTCCAATTATTTAGGTCTTGCGCAGTTCTTAGGTTCTCTTTGATAGATATTGAGGGTCTCAAGCAGTTGGAGATGGGTGAGGATTTGTTACAAATTTGTTGCCAGGTTATAATGAAACACATGCTGGCACACATAAAAGCATCTGGCTAGCCAGTATAAATAAGACAGTATCATAACTGTTTTATAAGCTTATGAAGTCCCAGCATCCTCTTCGCGTGCTGCAACAAAACGTTGCATAAAAAGGTGCGGAGGTCAAGCCCTTGGTATTTGCTTTCTCCCTCTGCCTCTCCCCCACCCACTTCTCTCTCTCAAAAAAAAAAAAAAAAGGTTTGCCTGAAGCAAATGCTGTGTAGGATAACTCCTTTGACTAAGAATCCTCCTAAGTAGCAGCTGAGGATTCAAGGCTAAGTCATTCCTAAGGATAAAGGACTTTCTAGATTCGTATATTCTTGCTCAAATGAGTATTACTAAAACGTTTTGGCTAATCCAGTATCTTAAACACCACTAATTTAATCTCTGAAAATCCATTTCTAATATTCATTATGCTAGATAAAAGTTAGTTGAAGTACTTAAACCTTGGAGTGGGCTTTGGTCAAATGCTAACCAACCACTCAAGAATATTCACATTCCCAGTTAGGACAACTGACTGCGCCTGGGGCATAGATCAAAATGTGCACATTTATATCATCTGTCTATCCTGAAATGTGTTCAACAAAATTATAGGCTTCGTGACCCCACCTATATTTTTATGCTGTGGTGTTATAATTTAGGAATTTCTGTACCTTCTTCCCTCTCCCTTTTCCACTGAAAGTGCTAGTTCTCGATGTCTGTCTGACTACCTACCTTTCTTGTATTCTTTTTATCTTTAAATAAATAAATAAATAAATATTTTATCTTACATTTTAAAAAAGCATTATATGTTGACTGAAGAAAATATGGAAGATGGAAAGAAGCAAATAGAAGAAAAAGATCAGCTATTATCCTACTGTTCAACAATTATTATAGCTTGTGTTTTTTTCCATGTATCTACTTACGTTAAAAAGGGAGACATCAAGATCTTATTTTATAAACTAACAATATGTATGGATATTTCCTTGAGTTGTTGGCTAATTTAGCAATGCAGTTTTTAACAGCCATATAAGATTTCACAAGATTTTTGTATGGATAGACCATAATTTACTTAACAATCCCTTATTGCTGGACACTTAGAATATCTCCACTTCACTATTAAAGGCATTGCCAGACTTTGTACACTTAATTCCTTTCTGTTTTCTTCAGACCTAGCTTTATGTACCCATCATTGGCTGTTAAAAATACCTATCTCCTTTTCCTTATATTTAGGTCATAATTCCTATGTAAGTCTTTAATTTAGATTTTTAAAAGTTGTGATTTTTAACTCTTCATTGATATAAACCTTATATTTGGATGAAGCACGTTAAAAATACTGTTTGGAATTTTTACCACCCTAATTAACTAGCTTAACATACTTGTTTGTTTTAAAAAATAATTTTAGGAGTATATATCCTGGGAAAATATGGACAAAAGAAAATCAGAGAAATACAAGAAAGAGAAGCTGCAGAGTACATTGCTCAAGCAAGACGACAGTATCATTTTGAAAGTAACCAGAGGACTTGCAATATGACAGGTAAGGCAAAGGGAAGTATTTATACATGTATATAAGGTTACTTGATGATTTTTATTAATTTGCATACCTCCAGGACAAAAGAGGAAAAGGCAAAAGGATTTATATGATTTAACTGAAATACATCATTAAATGTTGATTTTTAAAATCAGTATAAATCAATATCCAATATACAATAAATTCTTGTTCATTCAGCTTATTTATTCAGCAAATACTTGGGGTACCTAGCGCTGGGGAAATAAGGAGAATGCTTTTAAAAAAAAATCCCTGACATTTAGAATTTATATGCTAATGAGAGTAACAAATGATAAACAACATATAAATAACTTAAGGCAGTGATGACTGCTATAAGGAGAATAAAGATGTGTAAGGGAGTGGTTCTTTAAGAAATGGCAATCAGGAGAGTCAGGTCTCTTTGAGGAGGTGACATTTGAAGAAAACCAAATGATTCAATGGAGGGATCCATGCAGAATGCCTTCAATGGGAACGGGCTTGACACTCAAGAATGCAAAAGGGGTATGTAGCTAGAGCAGAATGAGCAATGTAAAAGTAGTGGGAAGTAAGGCTGTAAGGATAGGCCTGATTTCATTAGGCCTAATAGCTGCAGTAAAAATTCCTGAATGTGTTAAACCTACAGTAGGCAGCTACAAACCCGTGAGTGCAGCACAGAAGAATACACGACTCAGCATGAATTAATGGTAATGATTTAACCTCCAGAGCTGGAAATCTACTGGGGGAATGCCATAACAAAATCAACTAATCACGTTTGAAGGGAATAGGCTTTATAACCGGTATAAACCCTTACAGAATTAGTTCTCAGATCCATGTGAAACCAGTTTTTCTTTGTTGTTTAAAGCTTAATCTTTTCTCTAACACTTCTTTTAAGAACAGTTAATTTAGAAAGAATTTGTAAAGGTAGGTTCTCTTTATTTACTTTTGAAAGCAGAATTCTTTTCTGAGTTTAAAGGACTTTAAATTTAGTATAATAATAATACTTCATTCTATAAAGCAAATAGTGATCATCAATACTGCATGTAATGACAACTCAGATAAAACACATTAGGAGGGCATGTGATGTAATGAACACTAGGTGTTAATATGCAGTTGATGAGTCACTGAACTCTACCTCTGAAACTAATAATACACTATATTTTAATTAATTGAATTTAAATAAAATAAAAATTTTTAAAAAACAGTGAGTTCCTAGGTTTTCCTTATAATATCCCTGTATCTTTGGGCAAATCTATATCTCAATTCTCTCTTCTATAAAATGATCATCATAAAACCCACTTCATAAATGTTTTATAGAATGTGAAGAGATAATGCATGTAAAGTGCTTGGTGCTTAATAAATACTCAGTAAATGATAACTTTTAAAAGTTATATCATTCTTGGGGTGCCTGAGTGGCTCAGTCAGTTAAGCATCTGACTTTTGATCTTGGATCAGGTCTTGATCTCAGGGTCATGAGTTCAAGCTCTGTGTTGGGCTCCATACTGGATGTGGAGCCTACTTAAAAGAAAAAAAAAAGTTACATAATTCTTTAAATTGATATTCAGCATTCAATGAAGTGATGCTATCAAGGACATGTTAATGAATTTTTAGAAAATAAGTACAGTGCATTTCTGGTTATTACTCAAATTTTCAGAAAATAGAAAAAGGTAGTCTAGAGTCTGCAAATACATCTCAATTTGACATGGACTCTTGTGTCAGTTTAGGTTCCCTGGAAAACAGATGCTAAGATGGGATTAGATGTGCAAGAGATATATTGGGAGGGGGAACACCTGCAAAGAACAAAGGGGAGGGAGCAGAAGGAGGCGAGGGAAGCTTTCAGACAATAGTGCAGGTCTCACACGTGAATGGAAAGGGAGAAGGAAAGAAGATTAGATAAGAAAAGTTTTAGCCTATAGCACAGTTTCAAGAAAGTTTTGGCAGGCTGGTGGGGAGTCCTTAAGTTAAAGCTCTCTGGAATGGATCTCTGTTAGTATCACCACACCACTCTCATTGGCTGGGAGCAGCACAGACGTTAATGGATCCAAAGGGGTCACAGCTGGGCTGCCAGTCAACCATGCTCCTCCTAGCAGATTTGGTGGCCCATTTCCATGACCATCACAACCCTCAGATGAATAAATGGCTGCAGATAGGTAATTAAAAATAAAATATGGTAGGGGCGCCTGGGTGGCTCAGTGGGTTAAAGCCTCTGCTTTCGGCTCAGGTCATGATCCCAGGGGATCAAGCCCTGCATGGGGCTCTCTGCTCAGCAGGGAGCCTGCTTCCTCCTCTCTCTCTGCCTGCCTCTCTGCCTACCTGTGATCTCTGTCAGTCAAATAAATAGACAAAATCTTTAAAAAATAAAATAAAATAAAATATGGTAGGAGCCAAATAGAAGTTCACTGGAACACTTTCCAAATTAGCTTTCTGGTATGCATTGGTAATGGGGTTATAAATCATATGATTAAATTTCTATCCTTTTGAATAAGGTGCAATGGATATACTAGAAAAATTTAGTAGCTTTAGGTAAATATAACTAGTTTTTTTTTACCCAAAAAGTTGGACCCAACTTGAAAGATACCATCTAATAAAATGTTTCCATATTCTACCCTGTGGCTTTATCTTCTTCCTGATTTTTACTGAATATTCAGGAGAGATACTTATTAAATTTATATATGACACAGTGCTAGGCTTAGATAAATGAATTGTTCTGCATTAATTAAAAGTCAGTTGTACAGATACACAATTATCAAAGCTTGCTTGCAAGCAGGATATATGAGTAAGGTTTGGGAGTTCTAGTTGAGCACAAACTGGTTATAAAGACTTTAATATGATTTCTAGAAGTACTAATTTAATCTTAGACCACAAAAATAAAATCTGATTCAAATCACAGGTAGTTGCATCATGCTCTGGAGTCATCAGAGTGCAGGGCCATTTCTGCCTCTCATATGTTAAGAAGATACAAACTGGAGGGGTGCCTGAGTGGCACAGTTGGTTAAATGCCCAACACTTGGTTTCAGCTCAGGTCATAACCTCAGCCTCATGAGATCCAACCCCAGGCAGGGCTCAACGCTAAGTGCAGGGTCTTTCTGAGATTCTCTCTCTCCCTCTGCCCCTCCTACTCATGCTTTCTCTTTCTCTCAAATAAATAAATTTTTGAAAGAAGAAGAAGAAGATACAAACTGGAATGTGTCAGAAAAGGCCAAACAAGGATAATAATAAGGGCTGACACTGAGTATTCTCATGTGCAAACATTCTAAATGCTTTATATGTCTCAGTTAAACCTTACAACGATTCTATAAGATAGATCCAAAGTTATCCTCAGTTTACAGAGAAAACAGAGGCACTGGGGGGGTTAAATAACTTGCTCAGGGTCATACATTTCATAGCTGGTGAAGAGTTGTCTTGTGATTTGTGGTTGGACTGGGGGGTGTTTATCATGGAGACCAGATGGCTAAAGGAAAACATAAATGCTGCATTCAACTAGGTACAGAAACATAATTGTTCTGTGTTTTCTAAAAAACTGCCTGGAAGAAAAGAATTGACTTGTCTTGGGTTGAATAGGCTGAAGGGGAAAGTGAAAAGCTGTTATCTTTCAGAATTGTTGAAGAGACTCCTCTCAAATCATGTTGTTTTACCGCATAATCTTTAAATTAGTTCCTTACTAACTCCATTTTCTGTATGTAGGACTCTAAACCTTAATTTTTCTTGGTTGGCTAACATATCGCATTTGGGCTAGGCATATGTACCAAATATGCTGAGATAAGCTACCTTTTACATTGGCTCTGAGCTGTGACTTTAGTTAATAATCGAAATGACTTAGGTGATTTAATCATACGGCTTGAGGAAATACACTGAAACTCCATAATATAGCACTGAAATAGATGTCTAGAGTAGGCTAAAAGCTAAATGTTCTATAGAAAAAAATAATACGGGTTTTATGATTAATATGTCTTACCTAGTCAAGAAATAAAAATCACACACTGAAGTTTTCCCTTGTAGAATGTGGTATTTGTGATCTCTTGATATGTTTTCATTTTGTTATCATTACTTATTTAGTGTTAGAAACTCATTTTAAATTATTATCTGTGCATTTCTCCAACTTTTCTTATACCATGCAGGATCCATAAATAAAGTAACTTCTATAAATTACATGCAGTCTTTTTTTCCATAGAGCACTATGCCTTCATGTTATTCTTGGGGAGTTACAGGCAATAACCTTTGGCAAAACCAAAGTACAACTCAGCAGTTCTTAATTCCCAATCTGATGCACTTCTGTCTAGATTTCAGTACGTGCTTACTGCTTTGTAATATTTAATAAACTTTTCTAAAAATAGAAATAAAATATGAAACAGAAAGCATAAAGATATAAATGTTGTTTTGATCATTTTATTATATCAGTAATAAATTCATTGTAAAAAAAAAAAAAATTGGGGGGCGCCTGGGTGGCTCAGTGGGTTAAGCCTCTGCCTTCAGCTCAGGTCATGATCCCAGGGTCCTGGGATTGAGCCCCGCATCGGGCTCTCTGCTCAGCGGGGAGCCTGCTTCCCCTGCTCTCTCTGCCTACTTGTGATCTCTCTCTCTGTCAAATAAATAAAAAAAATAAAATCTTTAAAAAAAAATTTGGAGAGTACAGAAAAGAAGAGAAAAAGAGATGATTATTATTATTCCATCATCCAGAGACCACCACTTTTCACATCTCAGAATAATTCTTCCCTTTCTTTCTTGTATGTTTACTTGCTATAGTCATAGTATATATATAATTCTGTCACTTAATGTAAGCAGATAAATGATTAGCATAAACTCAGTTTTTCTTATTCTTAATAATAACAACTTGAAACTCTACCCCTGACATTCCTTCCCAACCCTTGCTAGTTGTTAGTTCAGTCATATAGCCTAAAACAACGTGCGTTTCTCAGTGAAGGCAGTCATATCACTTGTGACCTTTTTTATTTTCTGTTTGCATCACAGTGTTGTCCATGCTTCCGACACTGAGAGAGGCCTTGATGCAACAACTCAATTCTGAGAGCCTAACCGCTCTGCTAAAAAACAGGTAAATGCAAGTTAACATCATTTTTTTGTTTATACAGGTCACTTAAATTTATAGAATGAACTGAAATATTTTTCAAACATCTTTGTTTCCTTATTTTTCTAATTGGTGCTTGTAATATACTCATTTAGAAAAAGTACTTAGGGACTCTGTCACTAAATTCATTCTATTTTGTCTATGTATTTTTGCTCTACCTTGTTACACAAAGGAGGCCAACAATATATATATTTAGGTCAACAATATTTATGTGTATTCTGGTTTTCATATAAATAGATCTTTTATCACTTTGTTCTTATTCAGAAATGTAATTATTGAGTGCTTATAGAATGTGTTTCTGAACCAGATGTTGTGAAGCTAAGTTATGTTAAACATTGTGCTTCTTAAAGAGTTTACAGTATAATAGGTAAAATGTGAACATTTTGAGAAAGGCATATGAATTTACATTTTATATTAGTAACAAAATGAAGTACAAGTATAACATGAGTGTACAATAATAATAATTTACCTTACCATCACAGTTCTCTGAGCACAAAGCACTTTTTACACATAGGACTTTATATATGGAGTACAGCATATGTTGGGATTTTGTAATTTAGTGTGATGCTGTGTTCATTGAGGAGACTTCCAGAAGGAAATGGCAAGATGAAGGGAAGTGAACAAGATGAAGGGAAATGTTTTCAGTAAATAAATTTTAGTCATTGTGACCTTACTGAAGTATTCACTTCCCTTATAATTACCTTCCAATAGCCAGGGAGAAGGAAATACTATTTCTAGAGGGTCTCTCTATGCTGAGGCCAGGACTAAACACCTTATATATATGCTTCCATTTCATTTTCACAATATCCTTGTGAGGCAGATATTATCATCATTTGTATTTTGCAGAGAGGAATTTACTACTCAGGTTAAATAACAAGCTAGAAAATTTCTTTAAAAGCATTTTCTGTATTCAGATAATTCTTCCCAAAATAACAATGGATTTGTTTACTTGGGATTTTTTTAATCTGATTAAAGTATAATGCTAGTCATACAAATTTTATCATTTGTAGAGGATGATGCATTTTCACCACTCGATAGTTATAAAGTTTAGCTTATAAATTAGTTCATATAATTATATACATAAGAAACATGAAAGCAGATTTCTCTTGGTCAAATGAATGCTTAATTACCACCTATGGGTACATAAGTAGAAGGTAAAGAAATATGTACATGGGGCACCTGAGTGGCTTAGTTGGTTGAGTGTCCTACTCTTGATTTTTGGCTCAGGTCATGATCTCAAGGTGGTGAGATGGAACCCTGCATGGGGCTCCATGCTCAGCAGGGAGTTCGCTTCTCTCTCTCTCTTCCTCTCTCTGCCCCTCCCCCCCTCAGTCTGTGTCAAATAAATAAATCTTCAAAGAAAAGGAAAAATGTACATAAGAAGTAGATAAATAACAGAAATAGGTTTTAATTACCTTAAGTTTTAGTCTTACTAGGAAACTAAGACAAATGAAATAAGTGAATAGCACTTTATAAAAGCAACTAATAACAGACATAATAAATATAGTAGCATTCTTCCCTCTTGGTGACTGTTTCCTGCAAGGCCCTGTGTTGCCTGTGTTTTAGAGTATTTGAGATAATTAAGATCTCTTTCCTTTAAGACTTTGTCACCCAAAGAAGGGAGTACATGACAAATTATCATAATTCAAGACATACTATGTTTAGTCTTTGATACAAAGTGAAAGCAAAATGTGGGCAGAAAATGTGGGAGGCTTAAGAAGAAAGGGATTTATTTTGATGGATGACCCTGGACAGCTTTCAAGAAGAGGTGTCATTCCTCTTTTCTTAGTACACAAAATTTCTTAAATTCCTGAGTTTATTATTCCTTATTTACTGTTTCCTTTTTAAGTCTCTCAATGCTATTTTTTTCTTGCCTTTCTTTTGGCATAAAATTACTATTTGTAGTTTGGGATAAAAATGTCCATTTGAAAAATATTTGCATAAAGAGGGGCTTGAGCCCTTACAAACGTGTTTAAATAAGGAAATGATTTTCCTTATTTCATGATTTAAGGACCTTGCAGGATGTACACCATACATTTTGAACCTGTGTCATCTAGGAAGGGGATAACTGAACTCTAGAGTCAGTTCAATGGCAAAGGAAGATAAGAAGCTAATTATATGCCACAATTGTAATGGTAACTCAACTTTTTACTAAAATGTAAATTTATGTCTAAATATAATAATAAAGAATATGGGTTTGTAGTTTGTATATCTTTGTGGCTTTTTATTTCATTTTCCTTCTAATTTATTTTTATTGTATTTTACAAAAGTACTAGTCTGTGACAGATTGGAAATAAAAAAGAAAAAGAAAATTGGTCCTTCCATGTAGATGGTCTGAAAAGCACTGAACTCCATCTATGTGGTATATCCACACAGTGGAGCACTATGCCATGGTAAAAAAAAAAAAAAAAAGGCTATTATCTGTGTATTCCTATGGAATGATCTCCATGATATATTGTTATATATATATACTTGAAAGCTAAAGAAAATGTGTATAGTATGCTACCATTTATCTAAGAGGGCAAATTGCATATATAAGGCAAAACAATGGTAAGTTAAAGTAAAAATATTTAATAGTCACCTATGAAGAAGGGAGAGAATAAAAGGGAATACGAACAGACTTACTTGAATATACTGTGCTGTGTAAATTTGACTTTGGAACCATGTAAATGTTTTACATATTTATAAAACTATATTTAGTGTTTACAAAACAATGTCTAGAAAGAGATGGTAAAATAAACCAACCTAAATGTGTAGTTGCTGTTATAAACACAAAGATAGAAACTATACCAGGTACAAAATCCTTAAAACTCTTCAATATTGCTATTGCTGTTCTGAGACTGTTGTTCATAGAGGGAAGGATGAAGCAAATTAGTAATTACATTGGTTTCATTGATTGCTAGTGTAGGCAAAAAGAAATAGATGTAAGATCAAGGAGATGAAGTTAAAAACCCCTGTAGTTTTAACACAGTTACTAGCTTAGTCTACCAAAAGGGCTTAGTAGCAATTAATATCCTTAATCAGAGATCGTAGTTACAGACTATCATTTTCTGCTACAAAGAAGCAGGACTCTTTTTTTTTTTTTTTTAAGATTTTATTTATTTATTTGTCAGAGAGAGAGCAGGAGCACAAGCAGGGGGAGTGGCCGGCAGAAGGAGAAGCAGGCTGCCTGCTGCAGGACTCCATCCCAGGACCCTGGGATCTTGACCTGAACCAAAGGCAGGCCCTTAACTGATGAGCTACCCAGGCGTTCTGGAAGCAGGACTCTTGGAGAAAGGGTGATTTCAGGTCTGTAACAAAAATTGAACAAGATGAACCCATGGAATGCTGGGTGGCTCAGTTGGTTGAGTGTCCAACTCTTGATTTTGGCTCAGGTCATGTTCTCAGATCTCAGATCTCAGATCTCAGGTCATGTTCCTGAGATCTAGCTCCACAAAGAACTCCATGCTCAATGGGATATCTAGTTGAGATTTCTTTTTCTCCCTGTCCCCCTGTCCCTTCCCTCTCCCCACTTACGCACTCTCTCTCTCTAAAATAAATAAATCTTAAAAAAAAAAAAAAAGGTGAACCCAGAACAACTTTCCTTATCAGTAAGCAAGGAAGCTATCAAAAACTAGTAGGGTAGTGTCAAAAGGATTCAGGAACCAATCTGAAATAGCACCCACAATATTGGGTCAAAGATGGGCAATTTGAACACCAATAAGAATAATAAATACAGTGAGTCAAACATTAAATATATATTTATATATATTTAAATTCTTATGTTTATAATGATATTTTAAAACAAAAAATACTATTTACCTTTGAAGGATTACTAACATACTTCATTATTGTGAAATGGTAAATGAGGGAAAGAGATAAACAATTTTCTTGACTTTCCTATATGATTTTATGGTATATTTGCATATGCTCAGAAGGAGGATAAAAACCAGAAGGATAGGGACACCTGGGTGGCTGAGTTGGTTTAGCGGCTGCCTTCGGCTCAGGTCATGATCCCAGCGTCCTGGGATCGAGTCCCACATCGGGCTCCTTGCTCGGCGGGGAGCCTGCTTTTCCCTCTGCCTCTGCCTGCCTCTCTGCCTGTGCTCACTCTCTCTCTCTCCCTCTCTCTCTGACAAATAAATAAATTTAAAAAAAAATCCAGAAGGATATATACCAATACACCAGTGAAAATGGTTTTGGGTTTTGGGGTTTTTTTAAGATTGTATTTATTTATTTGAGAGAGAGAGATGCAGAGAGAGCAAGCATAAGCAGAGGGAAGAGGCCGAAGTAGAGGAGAAGCAGACTCCTCTGAGCAGGGAGCCCAGTGCTGGGCTCAATCCCAGGACCCTGAGATCATGGCCTGGGCTGAAGGACGATGCTTTGAGATACTCAGGTGCTCTGTGAAAATGGTTGTTATCATTGGTTACTGAAATTACAGTTGTTTTTTTACTATACTTAATATATTTTGTGGGCTTTGTTTCCTATAGTTCCTATAATTATCCTGTAATAAAATAAAATAAATTATAAAGATAATAAAGTTCTAAGTGTTCTATTAGATTACCTGATTACTATTCTTTATATTTTCTTCATTAGGCCTTCAAACAAGTTGGAAATATGGGAGGATCTGAAGATAATAAGTAAGACTTCCTACTTTGTGTGACAGCACATCTTTAAAATACATAAAAAGGGAAATTTTTATACTCACTCTTTTATGTGGATGACCCTTTTCTACCTCATAAAGTTGTCCACGTTAAATAATTCTCATAAAGCAAGTTGATCAATATCTTGTCCTAGAAAGTATTCAGGAAATATTAGTGGTGATGGTAGTATTACTATTATTATTATGATCTGTAAACCTGTCCTAGACCACATGCCTACATTAGGTACTGATACCTACAATATTATGCCTTTTTTTTTTTTGAGAGAGGGAGAGAAAGAGTGCGTGAGGAGACCAGGCGGGGCAGAGTATACAGTGTATACAGACTATACACACAGGTCTCAGTACTTTATACTACCAAGCATTCCTACATCTTCCCATCCGTTCATATGATCCTTATCAACTAAATCATGCTTTAGCTTTACCTATTTAAAAATAAATTAAACCTTTATAGTACTCTATTTCAACCACCCCTTATATAATACCAAAGACTTCTACATTCTTCCCTCCCACTCATTCCTTGACACCCTAAAGCCTGACTCCTACTTCTGTGTCTCCACCCAAACATATCTCACAAACACCAATAGTAACTTCTGTGTTACTAAATCTACCGGACATTTTCCTCCTTCTAGACCTCTTGGCAGCATTTAACACCTTTGCTTTCTCCTCTGTTTTGAACACTCTGTCCCAGGCTGCTGTGAAGTTAGTCTCTGGGTGTCCCCCATCTGTACCTTTCTCCAGCCCTTAGATGGTCTCAGCCTCCTTTACCTGCTATTGCAAACTGGAGTTCTTCCATGCTCAGCCCTCTACTCTCAGCTCTCAGCTAGCTCCCTGAACAGCTCAGAGTTCTGAGGCTGCAAATCTCAGTGTTTCCCAGGTTTTTTGTGTTCTCCTTTCTAAGCTAATAATATATAACTCTTTACTCAATATATTGATTATTGTTTTTATTATTGTTTCAATTAAGAGATCATACCTAATTTACATTAAACAAGTTGTAAGGAAATAGACAATGAATATTTTGAATTGATATATTTTTGTACTTGAAACAGTTGCAGATGTATTTCTTAAAGTCATCTTGTAAAAAAGAATAACCATAGGGATAGTTTGTGATTTTACGTTTTGTTTGTTTTAATAATAGTACCAAATGGTTATCTTTTCTCTGTGAAGGTTTCACAAGAAGTATCGTAGCAGTATACAGTACTTGTATGCTGGTGGTTCTTTTGCGAGTCCAGTTAAACATAATTGGTGGATATATTTACCTGGATAATGCAGCAGTTGGCAAAAATGGCACTGTAAGTTTCATAGACTTAACATACATAATGCCCTTTGTATTAAGATTTAACTGGATTTAACTGAATATTACTTACCCTGATAATTTCTATAAAATAAGTATCTTTATATTTCATGTGATTATAAACTTCTAGCATTTTTCATGTTTTGAAACTAGACTTTTTGTTAGGTTAAAGAATATTATTTTTTCTATCATTTCAGGTCCTGAAAAATCTCAGCTCAAGTTATACTTTATAGTAAACTTATATAGTATATATTTATAGTAAGTAAATATCATTTACTAATAATATTAGATCATTTAACTTTGTTTCTATTTTGTACAGACAGTTCTTGCTCCCCCAGATGTCCAACAGCAATATTTGTCAAGTATTCAGCACCTCCTTGGAGATGGTGAGATTATTTGTGACCTGGAAACTAATTTTAATTTGTTCATTTTTATTACTGAGGAATTTAAAGTGAACAAGGCTTTTATGTTTGTTTTTCCTTTAATAATAGGCCTAACAGAATTGATCACAGTCATTAAGCAAGCTGTGCAGAAGATTTTAGGAAGGTAAGGCATTTTGCTTTGGCCTCTCTGACTTCCTGATTCTGGTGAATAAAAGAAAAATTAGAATTGTTCTAGTGAAGCTGGTGATTTGACAAATGGTAGTTTGTAAAATTCTTTGTAACCTTATATAGACACAGCCCTGAGATACTGCTTTGTGAATCCATTTTCTGCATTAGTGCCAACCTTTTGATACTAAGGGAACAAGTTTAATGTTTAATTGTTTATTGATTGACTTCCAAACAAACCAGAAATGGGTCATAACATAAAATACCTACTTTAAAATCTGCCTCTGAGCCTTTTATCTTCCATTTATACTAGTACTATCTATAATTACAGTGGGAATTTTCTTGTGAAATCTACAGCAAGACTTGATGTGGCTCTGTAATAATGACACTTAACTGATGACTGATTTCTTAATCTACTCTAGTGATTTCAGTCAGCAGTTTCAGGTTTGACTGGATCTCAGAGAGTAATCTGTTAAAAAAAGAGTGTGTATAGGATGTGTTGTATAGTTTCAATTTATCCCAATTCCCTTTTCTCTGTTTCTAGCGTTTCTCTTAAACATTCTTTGTCTCTTTTGGACTTGGAACAAAAACTAAAAGAAATCAGAAATCTAGTTGAACAGCATAAATCTTCTTCTTGGATTAATAAAGATGGATCCAAATCTTTATTATGCCATTATATGATGCCAGATGAAGAAACTCCATTAGCAGTTCAGGTGATTAATTCATAACCATTTAACCAAACCAGTTATTCTATATTTTAAAAATTTTTTTACTATCTCTTGAAATTTAGATTTCTGTGGTTCTTGAAAGATTCGTGATTAAAAGGCCCCGTATTCCAGGGCACCTGGGTGGCTCAGTCATTAAGCATCTGCCTTCTGCTCAGGTCATGATCTCAGGGTCCTGGGATCAAGCCCTGCATTGAGCCCCGCATCAGGCTCCCTGCTCAGCTAGAAGCCTGCTTCTCCCTCTCCCACTTTGCCTGCTTGTATTCCCTCTCTTGCTGTCTCTCTCTCTCTCTGTCAAATAAATAAATAAAATCTTTAAAGAAAAATAAAAGGCTTTTATTCCAATAACTTAAATAAAACTTCATTAATTTAGAAAATAGCAATTATGACTGATTTCTAATTAGAAACATAATTTTAGCTTTCAGCAAATTTTTATTGAGTATTAGTTATGTGAAAGACACTGTGATATATGATTCATATAAAAAATGAATAAAACCTGTTCATTATATTTGGAGGAACTCATGAGACAAGTTCAGTTTATGTGGCTAAACTATATTATATGAGACCAAGTAGCAGAAGATAGAGCTGATAGCTGGGACAAGATCATGATCAAGATCATGAACTTGACAAATTTTAACCAGACCAATACCACAGTTACACAATCTGCTTTTTAAATAAATCAATGAAGGCAATATCAAAATGGACTAGAGGAAATTTTAGTCATCCACTTGAGAAACAAATAAGGCCTGATCTAACAGTTATCAACCATGGTGTTGCTCCATACAGGTGTGTCCTGGGCAGTTGTGATTTAAATTATTCATTGATTAAGAATAAGAAAAATGTCGGAGCACCTGTCTGGCTCAGTCAGTGGAACATGCAGCTCTTGACCTCAGGCCATGAGTTTGAGCCCCATGTTGGGTGTAGAGATAAATAAATAAAATTATAAAAAGAAGAAAAATGTCAACGATTGCAGGTTATATATCTCATTTTAAAGTATTGGGGTTTTTTTCATATGTAAGCAGGTTATACCATTCTTTTCAGTTAAGAGAAGAATATCTCACTTGGCAACTGGAGAAACCTTAAACCCAAGAGGCTTCTAAGCTATACCTTGTCCTAGAGGCTCCAGTAGAACAAAGACTACCATGGTTTTCAATGCCAGCTGTATTTCCATCCCCAAAGATAGTCCTGTTTGGGTATCCAGAGACCTTGCCTTCATGACTAGACCAAAAAAAGGGTTGCAGCCATTTAGGGGAACCCCATGACCTACAGGATGGAGGCTAAACTTATTTGAATAAGTGAATAGATGAAACAGAATTAATGAAAGAAAAAGGAGAAAACTTATAAATTCTTCTCAGGAAGATGCAATATTAAAAAAACTTTCTGGAATGATAAAACAGTTTCCAAATTTTAAAATTCTACAGTGGAACTAAAAAAGAAAATGGTTCAAAGAACAGGTGAAGAAAGGAATGACAGACCCAATCTTACCTGAACTGAATTAAACCCTGAAACTTTAGACTGAATGGACACACAGAGCCCCAGACTAGACTAGACTTGATGAAAAAAGACATGGAGATTTTGATAAAATGTCTTACCAATTAAAGAAAAAAAAACAAATCCCAGGCCTCTGGAACCTCAAAGGACTCTTTTTCTTTGTAAATATATTCTAGAAATGTGCTCAAGAGGGGCCAAATAAACAAGGATCTTACAAAGTATCATTTTACTTTGACTCATTTTTTTAGTATAGTTGACACACAATGTTACATTAGTTTCATAGGTACAAATAGTGATCCCAGCCCTACATCGGGCTTCCTCCTCTCTCTCTCTCTGCCTGCCGGCCTGCCTCTCTGCATACTTGTGATCTCTGTCAAATAAATAAATAAAAATCTTTAAAAAATATAGTGATCCCATAAACCTATACATTATGCTATACCACAAGTATAATTTCTATCTGTCCCCATACATCCCTATTATAATATTATTAATTATATTCCTGATGCTCTGCTTTTTGTTCTCATGACTTACTTATTCCATGACTGGAAGCCTTTATCTCCCACTCCCTTCACCCGTTTTGCCCAGGCCTTCACAACCCTCTCTTCTGCAACCATCAGTTTGTTCTCTATAATTATAGGTCATATTCTGCTTCTTGTTTCATTCATTTCTTTGTGTTCCACATATGAGTGATACCATATTGTATTTTTTTTTCTTACTTCACTTAGCACAATACCCTCTATATCCATCTATGTTGTCTTAAACGGTATCTTCTCGTCCTTTTTTATGGCTGTGTAATATTCCCACACATGTATATGTGTATGTGTATTGTATGAGCCAGTAATTCTACTATTGAGTATTTACTCAAAGAAAACAAAAACACTAATTTTATATATGCACTCCTATGTTTATTGCAATATTATTTACAATAACTAAGATTCTGACTCATGATTTAAATAGTGCTCACCTGTACATATGAACTTTTACAGTTTTCTTGAGTTTAAAAAACTCATTTCTTGATTTTTAATAAAACATAGACTTGTAGATTTCCTGAACTCTTGGGGTTTTTAATATGATTAGTTTCGTCATAACTTTGTGCTAATATTTGAAACCCTAAAGTATAGCATTTTAATTTCACAGGCCTGCGGGCTTTCTCCTAGAGATGTTACCACTATTAAACTACTCAATGAAACTAGAGACATGTTGGAAAGGTATGTATATACTGCATGTAACAGAAAACATGTGTTTCTATTTTGAATGTACTTATGACTGTTTTTTAGCTTTTCTTAAACGACATATGCAATGTAGTATCTTGTTAAAATTACATTTTGAATCTGTTCCCTGTCTTTAGGTAGAATTTCCTATCTAATGTTTCTTTTATTAAGGTGATGAGAGAAACAGATTTTTTTTAAAGATTTTATTTATTTATTTGACAGACAGAGATCACAAGTAGGCAGAGAGGCAGGCAGAGAGAGAGGAGAAAGCAGGCTCCCTGCTGAGCAGAGAGCCCAATGCGGAGCTCGATCCCAGGACCCTGGGATCATGACCTGAGCCGAAGGCAGAGGCTTAACCCACTGAGCCACCCAGGCGCCCCAGAGAGAAACAGATTTTTATCAAGATGTCCATGCCTTCTTCAAGATACTTCCTTAGCCTAGAGATTCTGAAATACTAGTTAAGGGACTAGAAGATAATAAGCATTTATATTTTGAGAAAAGCTCTCAGGGGTGATTCTGATATACCCAGTGTATTAGTAAATGTTTAACAACTAGCTCTGAAAAACAAACCAACCAACCAGAAACTGAAATTGTAGCGGCAGCAGTTCTGACAACCAACTTGAAATCTCTTGATACTGACTTGAGGAGTTGGGAGAAGTGCACTTTCAAGCCAGAGGTAGGCAGCTCCAGGTAGTCCTCATATATGCCACACGCACACATATGCGATGTGTGTATACTCCCCCTCCCCCCACACACACACATTCAGTTTTGAGAATACTCCCCCTAATCCTCTAATCCTCTCAGGATAGACTATAATGTCCCTAAAACTTTGAGGGATAAAAATTTCACATCTTCCCCAAATTGAGTATTACTGTTTTAAGTCACCCAGAAGACAACCAGAATGTTAAAAATGGAGAAAGCATCAGACTATGCAGTAGAAGACTAGAAGACCTCGATTCAGTTTTGGTTTTCCTGTTCATTAGCTGTTCAGCATTGGCTGAGCCACTTAAACTCTTTGAGGTGATTTTATCATTGTAGAATCTGAGTAGTAGTACCAGTCTTAAGTGGTTAATATATCAAAGTTTCTTTTATCCTCAAGATAATTTAGAACCATTTTCTCTAGTTTTATTTTTGGAGAAAATTATAGCCTCTACTTATATTTTCATGATCATGATAAAAATCAGCAAATTTGAAGTTTAACTCAGCTACTGAATCTACCGTATGATTCATCAAGTTCTAGTCGCTTGATTTTCTACAATAGCCATTTCCACATATTTTCTTATTCCAGTTTCTACCAAATCATTTGACGAAGTTCTTCTAGAAAAGGTCATCATTGATCTCTTGCCAAATCCAGTCAAAAATTGTTCATCTTACTTGGCCATTCTCTGATAATTAACACTGTTGATCAAGCTTTTCTTAAAATTCTTTTCTCAAGTGGCTTCCATGACCATAATCTCCTGATTTCTCTCCACATTCTGAGATTATTTCTTCTTAGTTTCCTCTTTATCCATCTTTCTTACAAACAATAGTTTTCTAAGGTATTTGTTCTTATTTCATCCTCAGCTGTCCCAAATAGTTTCATATTCCCCCATTGCTTTAACAACTATCTGTATGCTAAAAATTCCCAAATGTATAGCCCCTTGCCCAACACTCCCATGCACGTGAGATTTCTAGTGTCAAAGATCAAACTAATCTGTTCAACTAGGTATTTTCTAACTTCTTAACACATATATATTATTCTTTATATCAAAGAGGTTTTGGGGCTCATGGGTAGCTCAGTAAGTTAAGCATCCAACTCTTGATCTTGGCTCTTTAGCTATCCTTTTTGGATGGACGATCTCAAGGTTATAAGTTCAGTCCCCACACTGGGCTCCAAGCTGGGCATGGAACCTACTTTAAAAAAAAAAAAAAAGGATGTTTTGTAGATACTTACATAATGTAACAAAAAGAGCTTGAACTTTAAGATCAGAAAGGTCTGGGTTCAAATTCTAGCTCTCCCATTTACTAATTACATACCTTTGGACAAATTTCTTCATCTCTTAAGTATCTATTTTCTCATCTGTACATAATAATAAAATTTTCTTCTCACTGGGATGTCATGACACAGTATGTAAAGCAAACCAGTATCTGTGACTATAAGATGATTCCTCTTTACGAGTTTCCTAAAGAGGGGTGCCTGGGTGGCTCAGTCAGTTAAGCATCTACCTTCAGCTTGGGTCCTGCTCTCGGGGTCCTGGGATCAAGCCTCTTGATATTAGACTCTCTGCTCAGCAGGGAGCCTCCTTATCCCTCTCCCTCTGCCTGCCCTTCCCCCTGCTCATGTTCTCTCTTTCCCTGTCAAATAAATAAATAAAATCTTTAAAAAAAAATGTTCCCTGAAGAGAAGTAATACTGTTATTGATATTTTTGAAAACGCATTGTACAAAATGCTGGATGATATTAAAACTCATAAAATCATTGTATTGTGCTAAATAATAAGCTCACTTTTTATGCTTCATTGTTAAAGATTAGCTCCTTTATATAATCTTACAGTGTTTTAGGCTATAAAAAGTAGTTTGTAACTAGAAATATTGGTAGCTGTCAAAGATAACAACATAGCTACTGAATTTATTTCCTTTTCCATTGAGAATCTAAAAAGCAATTTATCCTTCTTATTTTGTATAGTCCAGATTTTAGTACAGTTTTGAATACATGTTTAAACCGAGGTTTTAGCAGACTGCTAGACAATATGGCTGAGTTCTTTCGACCTACTGAACAGGATCTTCAACATAGCAACTCCATGAGTAGGTAAGATGACAAAAAATGTTATGTGTCTAATGAATATTCTAATAAAAGAGTGCTTTGGGTGTGTTTATTTTTTGTTCCAGGTAATTAAAAAATCTTAGAGGATAAATTTGATTGATCATTTGTCAACAAATTAAACTCCCTTAAACCAATGACTCTGTAGAAGCTCCTTCTGGATTCAGTATTAAAAGTTTCATTTCTTCCCCAAATTTTGCCACTATATGGAAATAAATAGTGAAACTACCTTTCTGTAGGCCAAGTTCCAGTTCCAGTTCTTGGGTTGTTTTTTTTTTTTAATTCTTTAGAATATAAAACTGAAAATGTATTTAATTACTATAAGCCATAATTGGCCCACATAATTCAATAGTTTGGACATTAAAATAACCAAGCAGTCTTGTTATAAATTCCCATTTGATGAATTATCTCTTACTTCTACAACTACATAATGTATTCATTTTTAGCTCTTATTGTAGGATTGGGAGTATTAGTGCAATTGTTAGTAATTTTAATCACAATTATTTCTAAGTCATATAGTCATACTGCTAAAATGTATCATATGGTCTTATTATATTCTTATTTTGGCATGAATATTTTGGGTGTCCTAGCAGAATTTATACTCTAATAGCCTATTTTGTAGATTTTTATATTAGACTCAGAAAACAATAAGTACTAAACCAATGTTAACTGACTATAAACTAGTCCATTAAAATGAAAAGAAACAGTAAGTGATATGCAGTATGTATGTGTAATGTCCAATTCAATTCATAAATATATAGGGTAAGAAATTATTTACTCAGTTCTCTGGAACCCTTCTTTATTGTATAAAAAAGAATAATTCGCAATTAACATTGAGGATTTGGAATACTTAGAGCAATAACATTTTTTTTTAATTTATTTATTTGTCAGAGAGAGAGGGAGAGAGAGCGAGCGAGCACAGGCAGAGTGGCAGGCAGAGGCAGAGGGAGAAGCAGACTCCCCGCCGAGCAAGGAGCCCGATGTGGGACTCGATCCCAGGACGCTGGGATCATGACCTGAGCTGAAGGCAGCCGCTTAACCAACTAAGCCACCCAGCCATCCCAACACTTATTTTCTTTAACAATTTAAATATCACCCTAAAATTTTTTTAGATTTCTTTAAGTTATACAAAAATAAATTTCAGCCCCTGTATACTCCCTAAATCAGGTTGTCCCAATTCATAAAACTTCACTGTAATCTCTGCCTAGCAAGGTGTCAGTTATTTCCTAAGTAGGGATAAAGAATTGTAATAGTTGTTTTAATGCAAATACTTGACCTTATACCCTAAAGAATTATAAAATTTTTGTTATAACCACATCAGCCAGTAGTTTAAACTCCTGCAGTTTTCCATATTTTACTTTCCCATACAACCTACATTTTTCACCTAGAATCATGTTCCTCAGTTATATTTTAATGCTTCTCTCAAAGTCAGAGATTATCTAATGCCCTTGCATATTTCATTACACACACTAGGTATTCAGTAGATATCTCCTGTCTTAAGTTTTTTCTCTTCTGTATCAGTAATCAACTTAATACTCCATAATTCAATACTAGAAATATTTCCATTATGCCTTATGTTATTCCTTTTATTTAAAATGTAGTAAAAGTTCTAGCCATCACTGTAAGTCAAGAAAATAGATTTTCAGTTATTGGCAAAGAGACAAAATGGTCTAGAACCTTTAAGAGAATCAACTGAAAAGTGATGCTAACTAATACAAGATCAAATTATATATATATGTGTGTGTTTGTGTATTAATATGTATATATTTCCATAATACTATATACATATAACATATGCACATAATTATAATCAAAAAATTATTGAAAAAGTAAGCAACAAATATACTTTCCTTATAAAACATATAAGGTGAAATTATTAGAATAATATGTTATTCATAATAGATAAACCAATAGAATAGAATGTAAAATCCAGAAACAGGTTCTAAAATATACAGGAAATTAGTACATGATGAATGTGAGGAAGAGAAGTATTATTTAGTAAACAGTAAGACAGATTAGTCATTTTACAGTGACTAATGTAAAATAATAATAAATTTAGTCCCTTCTGTACCATACACATAGCCAAAAAATCCAGGAGATTTAAACAATAAAAACAAATGAACAGGTGAATTGGAAAAGGGGAATTGTGAGATCAAGTTGGAGAATTGAGCACATACAGATTACGGTTGTCATCTTGAGAGTTCTGGGGAACCACAAGGGAAGTGGCAGGAAAGTTACATGATGGAATTTACATTGTAGGATCACTTGGATTGGTCTGTGGAGAAGGAAGTGGGAAAGGAGAATCAGGGTGGGATATAGCAGTGGATGAATGAAGACTTCTATTAATTGGTTCAGCAAGTACATATTGAGCACATACTGTGCATCAGGCCCTTTACTAAGTACTGGGGTAATACAGTGAGTAAAACAGACATGTTACCTAACCTCACAGACCTGTATGATAGTGGTGTCTTCAGTTTCTATTGAAGAAAAATTAATGTACAAAGAGAGACATAAAGCAGGTAAAAACATGACAGATTTTGGAAAATGTTATAAAAGACAATAATGTGTAATTTTCTCAGGAACACATAAATCTCTACGCTGCTTTTTATGCATTGCCTCAAATCTCGGCATAGGATACTGGTTAGACAACATAGCTTCAGCATTTTCATGATGTTTAAAAGGAAATTTCTAGTGTAGCCTCAAGTATAAATATATGAAGTGTTTCATTTAATGTAATAAACCTACGTCTGTAACCCACACACAAAAATTATTTCATCATTGTTTACAAATTGTTTCATCATTTAACAGTCACTATATCATCCATAATCACACATTCATTTATTCACCAAAAAAATGATTGTTAAGCACTTACAAGTTAGAAGGTCACTGCTATAGTCCAGACAAGAGAAACTGCTTAGCCTGGATTAGGTTTGGCCATAGGGAGAGGCAGACCCACTTAGGTAATAATAGGATTGTGGAGGGATTTGATATAGTCCAGATAGAGAAGTGCCCAAGTCTCCTCTTTTATAGCCAGATAGATAACGGTGTAGTTCCCTGGAGTAGGGAGGAGAAACATTCAACATTGCTAGTAATTGAGAGAAACACAGACTAAAACTGTAAGATACTATTTTGATCTATCAGACATATCAAGACTTTTTTATCAAGATTTTTTTAAAAACTAATGCTTGATGTAGAGAGAGGCATAATGGAGCAGGTTTTCTCACACACTGCTGGAGAAGCAGTGGGCATCTTTCAGTATACATTATAAACCTTAAAAATATTCATACACTTGAGGCGTCTGGGTGGCTCAGTCAGTTAAACGTCCCATTCTTTTTTTTCTTTAAGATTTTATTTATTTATTTGACAGACAGAGATCACAAGTAGGCAGAGAGGCAGGCAGAGAGAGAGAGAGGAGGAAGCAGGCTCCCTGGTGAGCAGAGAGCCCGATGCGGGACTCAATCCCAGGACCCTGGAATCATGACCTGAACCAAAGGCAGAGGCTTAACCCACTGAGCCACCCAGGCGCCCCATAAACGTCCCATTCTTGATTTGGGCTCAGGTCGTGATCTCAGGATCCTATGACCAAGCCCCACCTCATGCTCTGCCCTCAGTGGGAGGCTGCTTGGACACTCTCTCTCTCCTTCTGTCTCTCCCCCAATTTCTGCTCTCTCTCAAACAAACAAATAAATAATCATATCCTTTGACCCAGTAATTCTGTGTTAATACAAGAAACTATTTAAGGAAAATGAGGCAAAAACTTAAACACCCAACTCCAAGGAGCTAGAGCTAAATTGTCATAGCTAGAGGATGAATTAGCTTTATAATCATTAAAAACTAGAAAGGGATGCCTGGGTGGCTCAGTTGGTTGAGCAGCTGCTTTCAGCTCGGGTCATGATCCCGGTGTCCTGGGATTGAGTCCCACATCGGGCTCCTTGCTCAGCGGGGAGCCTGCTTCTCCCTCTGCCTCTGTCTGCTTGTGCTTGCTCTCTCTCTCTCTCTCTCTCTGACAAATAAATAAATAAAAATCTTTAAAAAAAAACTAGATAAAAACTTTAGAAGAACTTTTAGTGAGATGGAAAAATGTTCATGACATAATAATAAAAATACAAAACAATATTGCTGGGGAGGTTATAGTCTTGTGTTTAAAAAACACACAAAAAAGCATAGATATGTATAAAAATTACTGGAAGAAACTAACCATGATGTCAGTTACAGTTGTTATTTCCAGGGGGTAGAATTATGTGTGATTTTTATTTTCTTAATACGTTTTTGTGAGTATTCTTCAGTGACTGTATTGCACTATAATTAAAATGTTAAGTTCCCATAAGAAAATTTCAGAAAATAATTATTACTATGATTATTTTTCAGTCTTTCCAGTGTCAGCTTGCCACTAGCTAAGATAATTCCAATAGTAAATGGACAGATTCATTCCGTTTGCAGTGAAACACCTAGTCATTTTGTTCAGGTAAGAAGAAAGTTTGGGAATGTTATTAAAAAAACATTGTATCTTTGGTTGTGGTTATATTTGTCTGAAATAAAATTACATTTCTCTCCTGTGATATTTATGTTCAAAGAAACCAAAAACTTAAAATCACACATAGAGTGTGGTAGAATGCCCCATGAGAGCAATAGTGTATCATGGCAAATTTATGAGGTTGGGAATACCTTTCTCCTGTTAGGTCCAACAGCAATTAGCCTGCATTTTTAGTCCACATACATTCTGGTGGTCGATTGAACTTACTGTGTTAAATGTTTTGCATTTATTGGTGATAAGATTGAGCTGTGAGAGCAGTAATCCAGTTCCACAAATTTTGAGGAAAACTAAAAAAATTTTGTGGAGAAATAAAGCATTTTAGATTTAATAAATATGACTGTTAATAGTGTACCAATAATCTCATGAAAAGCGGCATAAGACAGTACTACATATAACTCCATCCTTTCTTAGAAAAGCATTTTGGAATGCATTAAGACTACTATTATTGAAATGGTAACTTTGAATCTACGTAGTTTTTTGTTGTTGTTGTTTTTCTGAGTCACTTGCAAACTTGGATTCGAAAACTTGGTTTAAAAGACTAAAACTTGTATTAGAAGTAAAAACTTGTTTGCGGGGTGCCTGGGTGGCTCAGTCAGTTAAGCCTCCAACTCATGATCTCAGCTCAGGTCTTGACCGCAGGGTCATGAGTTCAAGCCCCATGTTGGGCTCCACACTAAGCATGGAACTACTTAAAAGGAAAAGAAAAAGTAAAACTTGTTTGCAATACACCTCAATTCCAAGCTCCTGCAATAATGGACAGTGAGGAGATGCCAAGGCTGAAGTGTCAGGATGGCATCTTCTCAGTAACCTGTGTCTCAGACAAGTCAGATTATATTCCTTGTACTGTCCACTTGGGAATGTGAAAAGCACTGAGACCACAGATTGTGTTTGTTTCTTTCTGTGTATAGTTTCATCAGTTTGTCCTTCACATGCTTGTTTTCCCTCACTGCTCTCTTCAGTCTTTTGTGTCATCTTTCTCACCCGTGACAGTTAGACGTTCAGATTGCAGAAGGATGAGTGAATGAGACTGATCTCCTTTCACTTAAAGATTGATTTCGGCTCAATTTCTTTAATCAAAAACTTAGTTTAAATTTTTAGTATCAGTGAGAGAAAAAGGTTGTAACTTCTGGCATTTAAACCTTCACTTTACCTTTCTCCACTTTCATAAAAGTCTCTAGTTTCGTCAGTAGGCTGTTCGTCTTGGCAACAAGTGAGAAATAAAACCAGGCATAAATAATATACCACCACCAGCTTCAATTCTTAAGGAATTCATACACTACATTAATTAAAATCTGAATAATTTATAATGAAAACAAAACATTTCAATCTAATAAAAACACCCTTGATGTTGTTTAAAGTTTTTGAGTGTGACTGAATGTAGATTAAATTAATATACTATACTATTGATTGACAAGACTCCCACCAGTTCTTTTAACTGTAATTTCTATGAGTTAAAATGCCACATTGCCTTCAGAGAATTTAATCATGAATTTATTGAGATCAACACTTGTCTACAGATCACTTGGGTTGTCTGATACTTAAGAGAGAATACAAAGGACAGTTTCACTTACTGTTTCTCTGATGTTCAATTCACCAGGGCACTCCAATGCTTCTGTGTCATGGATCTTTTCACAATCTGGTGAAGCCTACGGGCCCCTTCTCTGAAATTATTTTACAAAATACATGGGTTTTAAACAAAACTAATTAGAAACAGTTTTCAAAATGCTTTTTAAAATCAAATTTATGAAGAAGCAGTATTTCTTTTTTGTTCACGCATTAAATAACAAGCTGTAACAGCATTTCATGCAACTTCTACAACTATCGTACATGAAAATGTCTGATTTCTATTGAAGACAAAGTGATAGGCCATGCTAATACTATCACAGTTGGTTGGCAATTTCATAATTGAAAGATACTAGGTTTTAGTTAAAGGTTAATGAAAATAAAAATGTAATTTTTTCTTATTCTTACATTTACAAATCTCTTAAGAACCCTTGTTCTAAAGTGTCTATGTGCAGTTTATGTACGTATATGCAATAATACATGACATGCTACATGTATTCTATGTTAGACCTTCTAAAAAAGTAATATATCTCACAACCATGTTACATCAGCTTCTAGCAAAAGTACCTTTAGATTTGTATCTTTAGTACTATAATCATTCATTCAACAGATAACGTATCTAGCCCTTGGCACACATAAAAGTCCATTTGTAGACTGTTTGGGTCTTCTTTTCAAAGTCACACTTGAGTACTTATCATTCCATCATTCACATAAGAACCTAAGCAATAAGTATCTCCTAGACTTTATTATAAGAAAAAGTATTCCGTTCTTTAAATGATTTTCTTTTTCGCCTTAATGCCATAAAACTTAGAGCTAAATTCATTGCTCAAATTGCAGATATGGATTCAAATGATCTATACTTCTTACAAATTGTAACGTTTTACTCTCATTCTGCTAGGATCTGTTGATGATGGAACAAGTGAAAGACTTTGCTGCTAATGTGTATGAAGCTTTTAGTACTCCTCAGCAACTGGAGAAGTGATTTCTTTTGCTTCCAGAAAAACTACAATGGAATTCATTTACTTTTAAAAATACACTGAATATATAAACTACATAAAGGGTAATGATTTGTTACCAAAATGCCTAATAAAAATATATTCTTAATCAAAGTCTTCATTTCATAATAAAATGGTTTTATTTGGCATCTTAATATATTTTTTTTAAAGTCAAGTCACCAATAGACTAGTTTTTGTGGGCATATCTGAGTGTACACAGTGCAAATATTTGTTATACCGTGGATATTAATTCCAAACTGACTAAAAACTAGTGTAGATACTTTTTTACTATTATATGAAATGTAATATACATTGACATTAATACTGAGAAAAAAAATATGTTTGAGAAATAAGTGTGAAGTTTAGAAAAAAATGTACTTCTTAACTAATCATAAAGTTCAGTGGACTGAAGTATAGATGAGGGAATCAGACTTTTCTTCAGTTACTCTTCAAAGGTATAAATTATTTATTGTAAATAAACCTGATGAGGGACTTTTCTTTTTATGGAAATCAGTGAATTTAACAACCATGATCAGTAATTTTTTTTTTTTACTATTGTTAACAATTCCTAGAAAATTAGGTATTGATTTAGAGGCTAAAATTGTGCTGATGCTCTTTACTCAACAGCTATTATTAGCTACATAGTTCATTCATTTTTATGTGAATAATTTTAATAACTTTGTATTGATTTTGAGACAGTAAATATCTTATTGCAATAAAATATTTTAGTAAAATATGGTTTTGTTGAGTTAATACCTTAGAGCCATTAATTTTATTTGTCCCATAGCATTTTTTGCTCTTATTTTGGGAGAATATGCTAGTTTTCAAGTTTTATTTTAACTGGTAATATAATTGATGCTTTCTTTTAACCTTTTTTGTTTAGAAAAAAATAAATAACATTTCCTTCTGAAAAGAAATATTTCATTGTCTCTAGTTAAATCTATATTCTATATTTATAAGGGTAATTAGGGCAGAAATATCTGAATCATCAGTATAGTAGATACATTTTCAGTAATATAAGAATATTTTCAGTGACATCGCTTTATGTTCCTCAAGCATAACATTATAGCTGAGTAGTAGAAGGTACAAAATTAATTTTGAAGTCTCTTCCAAGGAGAGGCAGACAAGGCCCAAAGTCAACCACTAGGTATTCTATGTCTACAGTGTTTTAAAAAAAGAAAAGAAAAAACAGATGTAAAAGTGGTAAGAAGAGGAAATGCTTCTTTTCAAAATCTGACTACAGTGATACTATTTTCTTTTTTTTTTAAGATTTTATTTATTTATTTGACAGAGAGGGATCACAGTAGACAGAGAGGTAGGCAGAGAGAGAGAGAGAAGCAGGCTCCCTGCCGAGCAGAAACCCCCAATGTGGGACTAGATCCCAGGACCCTGAGATCATGACCTGAGCTGAAGGCAGCGGCTTAACCCACTGAGCCACCCAGGCGCCCCCAGTGATACTATTTTCTAATAGGGTAACTGAAAAACTGCGTTTTAGGAAATTAGTGAATGTATATGTAATAAGGCATGCATCACTTCCAGCAGTATTAACCCAGGATTTCATTCAAGGAATATTTGAGACTGAACAGGTGTGGCCTTATAAAAGAATCAAAACCTGGTCAGCTGAAAATTTTTACCTGGAGTCCTACATCTGTGGAGTTGTGGCAGTTAGAGATGACAAGGTAAAAACCACATGTATTTGAAGCTATTTGGGCTTAGACATTCTAAATTTGTCTTCAACTAGTACAGTAAGAGCCCTCTTATTGGAGACGCTTAGTTGTTTGGTTAATCCAAAAGGTCACTTAAAGCAGGGTATCATGCACCAAAAACTCATTCTTAGGGGCACCTGGTTTGCTCAGTTGGTTAAGCGTGTGCCTTTGGCTCAGGTCAGACAGATCCCTACATCAGGCTCTCGGTTCAGTGGAGAGTCTGCTTCCCCCTCTGCCCCTCTCCCTACTCATGTGCACACATTCCCTCTCTCAGAAAAATAAAATCTTTTTTAAAAAAAAAACAATATTTATAGATTTTAACTAAAAATATAAATATTCTTTGTCAGTTATTTAGTGTGGGACCCAGGTCTTTTCTTTTTAGTATAAGGTCTACTTAAAGGTGTCCTCCAATTATCTTTCTTGTACAAATTGCAAACATTGTATTACATGCTATAGTTGGGAACCCAGGATACAGAATTTTTGTAGATTTTTGCTATATTTTCCTCCAATCTTTTAGAACTGTTTTGCCCACAATTAATTTATGAATACGAATACCTTTAATTTTTTTTAAAAAGCAATACACTTTTTTTTTAAGATTTTATTTTTAAATAATTTCTACCCAGCGTGGGGCTCGAACTCACAACCACAAGATCAAGAGTCGAGTGTTCTTTTGACAGCCAGCCATACTCCCCTAAAAAAAGCAACACATTTTTATCTTTATTCCAAAGTTCAGCTTGGTTTTTGCAGATACTACAACTCTTCAAACTCACATTATCACAGTTTGTATAATCATGATAAAAAGTTCAACTGGCATAATCAGTTTGTTTGATAACTTTTAATTTCCTAGAGCCACTGTAAAAAATTATAACTAATTGAGTGACTTAAAACAACAGAAATCTATCCTCTCACCATTTCTGCTTCCTGGAAGTCCAAAATCAAGGTGTCAGCAGGACCATGCTCCCTCTGAAGGCTCTAGGGAAGACTTCAATCCTTTCTTGACTTTCCCAGCTTCTGATGGCCCAAGTGTCCCTTGTCTAACAGCAACAAACTTCAGTCTCTGTCTCAGTCTTCACGGGGCCTTCTCTGTGTGTCTGTGTATCTCTTACAAGCATGCTCTCATTTAGGGCCCACCTACATACAGTATGATCTTACATACATACAGTATGATCTTATCTCAACAGTTACTTTAATTACATTTGCAAAGACATCATTTCCAAGTAAGATCACATTCTTGGCTTCCAGGTGAACATGAATTGTTGAGAAATATTACTCAACCCACTATAGAAACAAACTCAACTCAGCTTGGTAAACATACATTGATTGCAGCAAGTAGAAATCGAAGGGTGTGCCAGACAGAAGTGTATTAACCAAAGCATGTAGCTTGCCCTAGGAACCATTAGTATGCTTTTCCAAGAAGATGGAGAGCATCAGTTAACCCAGTAAATTGGTTGAATGGAGATTACTTAAAACTGCTTCTACTTTTTCTTCTTCAAACTTGCATAAATGTGTTTGTTACTGTGTATATATAAATATTTGATAAGACCATTATTTTATTTGCTTGGAAAGTAGGAAGATTTGGTCTAACGAGTTTTTTCACTTACAAAACTGAAATGAACAGAAGGTAAAACATCTGTCTTCTGTTGTCTTGATTCATAGTTGAATAGCCTGACCTTTTAGAATAATTGTGTTGCTTGGATATGGTACTCATAAAAAAGAGAGATGGAATCTTAATACAGTGGTATCCATATTTCAAATATCGATGACTAAATTATTCAGTCTAATAATCTAGTTTGTTTTGCCTTCAACATTTCTCTAGCCGTTAAAGGAAAACCAGAAGTTGCTGAAATTCAAATCAGGCCATTTTGTACCTATTTAATAACTGGGAAAATGATTATTTGATTGGAGGATAAAACTATTGGCTTAAAATAGGTAATGAGAGATCCGATTTTTAATTATCCTTACCATAATTATTGTCCTCATATCACAGATTTTTTTTTTATATAGTTGAGTTCAATGCTGAACTGTGTTTTGTCATGTAGGTCCCTCGTAGCTACCACATAACTAAACTTCCTTTTTTTGTTTTTTCTTAGTATAGTGTTTGGGATCATATAAATCTGTCCAAGTTGGATCCCTAATAAAATATTAATTGGAATTCAGAACTATTAATATATTTATGTATGTAAATACCTTGGCATGGTTTCAAAAATTTGGTAATTTTAGGAACTTTAACAGTGAGTAATTTTTTTTTAAGTTTTCAATGCTTGATTGATTTTAGGAAATAAATCATGATTTATTTCCTAATAAATGATTTTAGGAAATAAATTGTGCTTTATTTTAGCATGATTTGCTAAATCATGCTAAAATAGCATGATTTTAGGAAATAAATATGTGCTTGGTTTTATTCTCTATTTGAAGCATTTTTTGGAAACAGTGACATGTCTGCATTTGACTAATGTAACAAATGGAACCTGCAGTACTTCAAATAAAGATCTGGCCAATTAAACATCTTTTGTTGAGGACAGCGAGTTCTCTAATCATGTTTCTTTAAATTTACATCAAACTCAATATTATTTTTACTTCATTATTTTGCTTCATTCTTAGGCAAGAATTGAGTAGAATTCCTCATTTTCAGCTAGGTTTTCAAATCCAATTTGCTTGAAGGCAAACATAGGAAACATTTATTAATTTAAATTGGAGCTCAAATTAGCTCACCTACAAAAATTGGCCTATGCCTCCAATCCCACATACCCTCTACCCCACCTCAAAAACCCTGAAAGAATATGTACTAAAATATTAACAGTGCTGTCCTAAACAATGGCTTTAGCATTTCTAACATGTTTTGAGCATTTTTGTATGTTTTAAAATACCTAGAGTAAACATATATCAGTTTTATTACCAAGAGGGAAAAAAAAGAACTTTTTTTTATAAAAAGACAATTACTATGTACATTGGAAATATGTATTAGGTCACATTTATTATATACCTATCACCTGTATTAGTCTGTTAAGGCTGCCATAACAAAATACCAGAGACTGCATGGCTTAAACCCAAGTAATTTATTTTCTCACAATTCCGAAGGCTGAGAGCCCAATGTGTTGGCAGATTGGGTTTGTCTTAAGGCCACTACTTGGCTTGCAGATGGTGCCTCCTCCCTGTGTCCTCACCTGGCCTTTCCTCTGTGTGTTTGCATCCACAGTGTCTCTTTCTCTGCTTATAAGGACACCAGTCATACTGGATTAGGTTCTCACTCTTATGACTTTATTTAACCTTAGCTACCCCTTCAAAGGCTCCGTCTTCAAATACAGGCACATTGCGGGTTAGGGCTTCAACAAATGAATTTGAGACACAATTCAGGAGACACAATTCAGTCAGTCATTACCACCACCAATTCCTAGCTACTGTAAAACAAAAATTCCCACCTCTTAATCACACATGGAAATAAACTCAACGTGAAGAGACTTTGATGGCAAAGTACACTGTAGAGTTAAAACAGTTAACATGGGTAATTTAAGAAAAACATTAAGGAATAAGAGGGAAAAAGTCTGAATTGCTTAAATAATTACTTGACTTTCCTTGACCAGTTTTACGATTCCTTTCTCTAAGTGCTACAATTATAGAAACCTGATATTTTCTAGTCTCCAGTGTACCTGCAGCATGAACCTCTCTGCAGCAAATTAGATCACATTAGTTAATGCTAGAGCCCAGCCCCATTTACAGGGCATCTGATGCAAGGTTAGATGTGGCAGTTCTACCAGTAAGCCATTTGGCTTCAAAGAAGTCCAGTTAAGTGGCTGTCCATGTCCCAGCAGTTTAATCTGAAATTAAAAGCACACACAAATATCTCTGAGTGTATCTCTTTGACTCACCCACTTTTTTTGGAAAGAATAGCTGGTATTTCTTTAAAACACTGTAGACAGGAGACTCATCTTTTGGTTTTATTTAGTGGTTCACACACTGTTTTAACCCTTGATCCAAATGAGTGCATACATGTATCTTACTTATGTATTCCTCTCATATATAAGTAAGAGTTGAAAAAGAATAAGGTTGAATAGTGTCAGAGCAGGGAAAACACTGAACAGAGGATTGGGGGAAAGGACTCTGGAACCAATCTACCCACCATAAGGCCTGCGTAGCTCTTGCACAGGATGTTTGGAGAAAGGCCCTCTCCCACCCCTTATCTAGAAACCCTCCCTGCCCAGATTTTCCAGTAACAAATCACCAGTACATAAGTCTGATCAATTATTACTGTAATTGTTTTATATCCTTAGTTTTACACTAACTGGATTTAGATATAAGTAATTTCCTACATATCTGTAGTTGTTTTGAATAAGAAAACTTTGCCTATCATGTAGAGCAACACAAAAACAAAGCCCATGAACTTTTAAATAATGGTATTAGTGGGAGTCAAACAGAATACAGATCAAATAAAAAGCTGATGTCATACCCAGGCCACTAGGCTGTAATTAAACATTAAATTTGAACTCTGTCTTTTTGCCTGATCTGCCTGTTAGAAATGAAATATGGAAAATGATGCAAGGAGAAGCATATGGACAATTTACATCCAAGGCAATTGTCAGTTTCTTAAAAATAAGCTATAAAATATATAAAAATGAACTCAGTGCCAGATCTGTTGGTTACAACTGTTAGATTAACTTTCTCCACATTTTTTTTAATGACCTTAAAATAGTGACGCCACACATCTTACTTTTATTCAGATGTGTTCTGGGATGGGATGTCTGGGGGAGAATCTGAATTCATTTTACGTATGTCTGCATGTGTACATATTTGTGAATTCCAGAATTCATTTTGGATGCTTGCAGAACTTGAACAACCCAAAATAACTGTGAGAAAGAATATCTATTTTACATTGATATGCAGGGAGATAACATAACTGTTTAAAGTTTAGTTTTCTGGGAAATTAAAACTTCCAAAGCTTTGGCCAAACATTACCATTGACGAAGTTCATTTTCAAATTACAGTATCCCTCACTTCTTGAAAGTTTGTGTTATGCCACTTCACTTTTATGAAGGACCTACAGTAGTTAGTACCTGTTTCTGTAACTGAGAGAAATCTAGAAAGGATTTTCACTTTTACCAAAAAAAAAAAAAAAAAAAAAAAAAAAGGCAAAAAGTAAAACCAGCAGTCAGTGTGTTGCAGGGAGCTGAGTTAGAGGCCATGCCTAGCCCAAGCAGCAGCCGAGCGGCAGCAAGTTCCTTCCTACGCTCAGCATCTCAGCATCCAGCTGCCACAGCTTTCAACTGTGTCTGTGAGCACCTGCGCTTTATCGCAGTTCATTTTGTGCATCTATTAGCAAGTTGTGTTCTAAGGTTTCAGAAGAGCCTAAGGTTACTTTTGGGGTCTGGAACTATTCAAAAAAACTTCCACGTAAATTAATGATAATTGCATCTTTGCTTTACACCGTTTCAGTTTATGAAAGGCTTCATAGGAATGCTCTGCTTTCAGATAGTGGGAGAAACCTGTACTCTTAGGAGATATAAAAGTAACAAAAATAAAGATAATTTAAATAAAGATAAAATCCCCTTACCTTTGTTACTCCCAGAGTAGCTATCGGTTGGCTAAGAAACAGATGCCTTGATGTGGGCCATTCAAGAAATATGGCATAGACCAATTTTTGTTTACGTTTGGATGTGTACCTGATTAAAAGGGGAAACACGTATAGTAATATTTCTCATAATAGGTCAGGTTTGGAATTATTTTACAGAGATACTTCCATGTAGTAAATATTTACCAGTGTCTTCATTAATAGAGAGAAGGAAAAATAACTCCGTGGTAGGATAAAAAGCACCCAAAAGGGGTACCCAATTCCAGGGTGTGTGTTAGGGGCTGGGGGGGATCCCGACCCCACCAAGCAATTCTCAGACACCAGCTGGTTGTCCTACAATTCTTCAATTCTGACTCTACCTGGAGATAGTGTCAGATTTCCACAGGTCAAGGATTCCATCCTACAAGACTGCTTGCCTGCACCAATCTCAACTTCACACCAATCACAAGTCCAGGTTATCACCTGGTCTTCTAACCCACAAGCTATAGATGGGAGGTTACAAGGACGTCCTCCTTGGGTTCAATTAATTTTCTACAGCAGCTCACAGAACTCACAGAAACATTTTACTTACTGGGTTATCAGTCTGTTACAACAGGATAAAACTCAGAAACAGCCATAAAAAAGGGATGCATGGGCAAGGTATGGGGACAGGGCTTGGAGCTTCCAGGAACTCTCCAGGCACGCTCTCCCAACAACCCTCAACCTCTCCAAACCCCGTCCTTTTGGGTTTTTATGGAGGCTTCGTTACATGGGTATGATTGATTAAATCATTGGCCATTGGTGACTGATTCAACCTCCAGCCTCTCTCCTCAACCTGGAGGCAGAGAGTGGAACTAAAAGTTCTAACCCTGTAGTCACAAGGTTGGATCTCCAGGCAACCAGCCTCACCCTTTGGTGAAGTGGAAAAGTCAACTCAGTAACGTAACAAAAGACATCTTTATGATTCTCATCACTTAGGAAATTCCAAGAGCTTTAGGAACTCTGTGCCAGAAATGGAGACAAGACCAAATATATACTTGTTATTGTCAATCATGATATCCTAGTACCTCCCTCCCCTACTTCCCCTAACTAAAAGGAACAGGTATTTTTCTAATATTACTCTCCATCAGATAGTTCTCATGGAGCTAGAAATAGGCCGGGGAATATCAGCAAAGAAGGTAAGTTGTGAGAGTAAATGACTTTCCACCTGCTGATTCCAATCTTCATATTCCCTCACCAACAGATATGCATGTGTCAACGCTGGGCCAAGTACTGAGGCTTGTGTTAGGGATACAAGAAAAAAAAATAAAACACTTAGTTCTTGTTTTTATGGAACTTAGACTAGAGTGAGGAAGACTGATGTTCAATAATCACAAATAATGTCAAAAGTGTGGGTTTTAACAAGCACAATGAAAGAAAAGGAAATTGAAAGATTACAACAAAGGGATCTCTTTAAATGAGACCATCAGCAAGAAGCATCTCTAAGAAAATGACATTTAATCTGAGACTTAAAGGATGAAGGAGAAGATAGAAGGGTAAGAAGCAGAAGCTTTAGACAAAGGAAACAGAACTCTCATTCTTTTACTTAATTTTTCAACAAACATTTATTGAAATCTTAAAATGCCAATCACTTTTTTAGAGCTGGAGACATAGTATTGAACACAGTCCCTGTCTTCATGGAACTCACACGGTAGTGGGAAAAATTAGAATGAGATGATGATTAAGTGCTATAGGGAAAACAAGCCCGGTGAGAACAGAGCATGCTAGGTTGGAAAGGAGGAGTGTAGAGGTTATTTTGAATCTAACACTCAAGGAAGACCTCTTTGAGGAGGTGGCATTGAGGAAACCTGAAGAATGTGAGGGAGAGACATGTGAGCATCTGGAGGAAAAGAGAACAGCAAGCACAGAAGTCCCCATGCAAGAGTGTGCTTGGTCTGCTGACACGGCAGCAGGAGGGCCCAAGGAGAAATGAGGGATGGCAGGATGGCAGACAAGATCAGAGACAGCAAAGAACCAGTTTTGTTTTGTTTTTTAAGAATTTATTTGAGAGAGAGAGAGAGAGAGAGCGTGTGCGCACATGAGTTGGGGAAGGGCAGAGGGGGGAGGAGAGGCAAACTCCCCACTGAGCAAGAAGATCTACTCAGGGCTTGATCCCAAGACCCTGAGATCGTGACCTGAGCCAAAGGCAGATATTTAACTGACTGAGCTACCCAGGTGCCCCAAGGAACCAGTTTTTATAGGACCCTGTAACTTCTATTAGACCTGGCTCGTTCTCTACGCAGAAGCCATTGGAGGAATTTGAGCATAGGAGTGACATAACCTGGCTTTATTATTTACAAGGTTTTATAGCAGAAAGATTAAGTGGGTAAGGATAGAAACAGATCACTCAAAAAGCTACTGAAATAATCCAGGGGAGGGATAACAGAGACTAAAAAGAAAAGAGTCGCCACAAGAGAGGACGAGAAGTGGTCGGATTCGAGATATACCTCAAAGACAAAGAAGATGACATTTGCTGATGGATTGGCTGTGAGATATAAAAGGAGAGTTAAGGACTCCAAGATTTTGGCCTCGCAACCACCTGAAAGGATGAAACTGCCATTAACTGAGATTGGGAAGAGTGCACGCAGCTGATTTAGAGCAAAATTTAAAAATTAGGAGGACCTCAGTTTTGGACAGTACCAGGTTTAAGGTGCTTACGCTTCCATAAGGAGTGGTTGACTAGGAAGTTCATTATGAGTCTGGAGTGCAAGAAAAGAGCTCAGCACTGTAGAGGTCATCAGTGTGGCAACTGAATCTGTGAAACCAGATGTGATCACATGGGGGATAAAAATAAATAGGAAGAATGGAAGTCCAAGGCCTAAGCTTCAGGGCACTTCAAGGTTTAGTGCTTGGGAACTGGAAGTGGAACCAGCAAAGAACACTTAAGAAGGAGCAGCCAACAAGAAGAAATGGCAATCAGGATGCCTGGGTGGCTCAGTCAATTAAGTCTGCCTTCTGCTCAGGTCAAGATCTTAGCATCTCCCTTTCTCTCTGCTATTCCCCCCACTTGTACTCTCTCACTCTCTCTCTCTCTCTCTCTCTCTTAAATAAAATAAATAAATAATTTTTTTTAAAAAGGGGGGGGAGGAGAAAAAGAAGAGAGGGCAATCAACAGAGTCAGATGCTGCCATAAACTCAGAAAATAGGGACCATGAAATGACAATGGATTTGGAGGACAGCATATCAAGGGCCTTTATAACAATGATTTTATGAAGTCAGGGGGTGGAAGTCTGATCAGAGTGGGTACATGAGATAACTGGTGCAAGAAACTGGAATTGACAAGTAATAATAACAAGAAATAATAATAAAATATTTTAACATGTTTTACTATACAAGAAAGGAGAGAAATGGGAAGGTGCCTGGAAATCTAAGAGTTAAAAGAGTTTTTGTTTGTTTGTTTGTTTGTTTGTTTTAAGATGTAAGAAGTAACACATTTGCATGTGGACAGGAAAGGATCTACTAAAGAGGGAAAACTGAAGATGGGAGCAAAAGGAGAGAACTGCTAGAATGATATCCTTGAGTGGCTAATTAGGGTTGGTACCTGGGACACCAAGAAATACGTATGAGTGTGTATGTCTGTCTACGTCTGTGTATTTCAGTCACATGTGGCTACCCAAGGGCAGGTATGGAATAAGAGCTAAATTTAACCAAAGTTGAGGTTTTAATCAAAGTCAAGTGAGTACGACAGAGAGAAAAAGAGTGTATGCAATGGAGGGACGAGCCACAGAATCTGACCAGAATCAGAAGAGGGCTGAGGGACAGAGAAAAAGTGAGCGAGTCACAGATGGTATCCTTAATGGATTATAGATCCCTCCAGAAGCCCAAGTGCTATGTGGAGTGAGCTGAGATATAAAAGGTGGTAGGACACAGCAGAATGCTTCAAGCTGAGAGTGTGGAAGAGGTTTAGTTATTGGTAATTTAGGACCTAAGGCATGACCCGAAAGGGGGGGTGGCAAAGGGAGAGTGGACAAGGTCCCTAGAGGAGAGAGTCCAGGAACTGAGGGGCCAGCAAATTAAATGAAATGTGAATATAGGTATTCAAATCACTAAGATTGATGTCAAAGTAGTTCTGGGGACAGTGACAGCCAGGGCTGAAATCTTGAAGGACTGTAAGGGAGTCTACAGATGACTACAGCAAGGAGAGGCAGCACACACGGTATAGGAAACACCCTCTGCTGTGGGGATGGCAGTGGTTGGGGGGGAAGGAGGGCCACGCGGGGCTGGTGACGTTGGTAGGAGCCCAACAAGGGGTTTCACAAGCCTTGCTAAATATTTTGGCTTTTATTTTTATTTATTGAAATAAAACTTAATGGAATATTGGTTAATACTTGCAAAATCATGATCAGACCCCCTTGTAGTCAAATATATGCCCAGACACAAATTTCAGTACCAGATTTAAACTAGTCTCTGTAAAATGAAGGGCCACTAGTGAGGTTCTCACTATGGTTTCTCCCAGACATTTTAAAGTTCTACAGTTAGTTGCTTCTGTCTAGATTGTTCTACTTTATTTTCTTCAGTGAGCTGACAATTAGTTTTAAGTCATAAGTCAAGTAAGATCAAAGAAGAACATTTAGTCTAATCTTTTGATTTATACTTGATCAGGCTATATTCACCTGTGACAACAAAAGGTAAATTTTTAGAGCTTCACTGATACTACTCTTATTTATATATTTTAAGACCCCACATCAGAAACCATCGTATCTGTAAAGTGTGGTTCAGATACTCATTGGCATATGAAAGCTTGAACATAAGCTCTGACATAAGCCTGAAGCAAGGCTTTTAAAGAAGATTCTAGTTAAAAGAAAAATTAGCAAGTTAAAATAATGTTAAGGAAACTTCAGGTTTAGAGTTATTAGAATAACATGAACAAGTTTTAAGGTTTTTATTTGTTTGTTTTCAATTAAAATAATGCTGATTTTAAATATATTTTCTACCCTTTGGCACCTCTTTCTTGCTAATTTCATAAGATGGAGCATCTGTGAAAATTAGAATTAAATGACTAAACATAAGTCCTCCTTTTGGATTAATCACTCAACATCTATCATTTTTCTGAATGGCTTACGATTTTTATAAGAACTATTTTTCACTAAAATTTGCCCACTATTATGAAGTTTCTAGAGATGATTTAGGCTCAATTTGATAAACAAGTGTTCAAATACATGCTGACTTCTTCTAAAGTCTGGAAAGTGCTTTGAATAAATAGGCATGCATCCAATTTCCTTTTTTATCCTAATTTTCTCTTTACATCTCTGAGAAATTTTAGATGCCTTCCTCCATCAAACAGTACTTGGTAACAAGAAGAACTTACCACACATTTGGGGTGACATCATCACTCTGGGACCTCCAAGGGTGGGTTTCATAAATGGCTTCTCCATTGACTTTTAGCCAGGTTCCCATTTGCCTCAATCGCTCCTCAAAAATTACAGAAATGGTGCCATCATGTGTGGGTCCAATATTCATCAAAAGATTTCCTCCACATGAAACTGTTTCTACAAGTTGCTAAAAAGTTAATAATAAAGTTGTTAGGTAGATGAAACAATTCCATTGCGAATGTGTTAATAATAAGTTGTATTTGTGTGCTTCCACCTGCATATGTAATCACCATCCAGAAGAACAAACACAGAAAATACAAACTATAAAAATATAATTCTTGGGTGCCTGGGTGGCTCAGTGGGTTAAGCCGCTGCCTTCGGCTCAGGTCATGATCTCGGGGTCCTGGGATCGAGTCCCGCATCAGGCTCTCTGCTCGGCAGGGAGCCTGCTTCCCTTTCTCTCTCTCTGCCTGCCTGTCTACTGTGATCTCTGTCTGTCAAATAAATAAATAAAATTTTTAAAAAAAGTAATTCTCGCATACCCCACAATTAAGAATATTACCTTAATAGTCACCAGACATTTTACTGTACCTTCACTAGTTCTTCGATTGTAAGATAGTCATTAATTCCAGCATCTCTCCTGTAGCCCCAGGAAAACTTGTCTATTGTCATGCAATTTTCCCATTTATGAGGCAAAAGATGTCCTGGGTTGTACCGATCACTGCAGGTATAATAGCCACCATGCTTACAGATGGTACCATATCCCCAACGGTCATTGGTCACAACTGTGTCCCGAACTGGGCTGAAATATAATTGTTTAAATAAAACATAAAATATTTTACATAAAAGGAAATGTCACTGGAAAGAGGTCTAACTGAAATCAACTCCTGAAAGATCATCATAGCATAATATAATGCAAAGCCCATGGTTTGGAAGTCAAATAGACGTGGGTTGGTTGCAATCCTGGCTCTGTCACTTTCTAAGCTCCCTACCCCAGTGTAAGTGACCTAACTCCTCTGAAGAATCAATTTCCTCAACTGCTCTTAGAACAGAAATAATTTATGTAAAACACCTAGCCCAGTAACCAGCATATAGAGCACTGATAAGACTATTATACTGTTATTTGAAGCTCCTTGTCCCACATATTATGAATGATAACCAGATTTGAATTTACACTCAAAATATTCTCACCTATGACTAAATAATCTCATACATACATTCTAGCCTTCCTCCTACAGTTGTGTCTGAGGCTGAAAAATTTCCAGCAAGTGCACTGTTGCCATCATGGAATCTACAATGGCATGAAATAAACCCTACAATGTTATCATCAGAGCAGGTGTGAAGCTCCTGCCCCTCCCCACTTAGAAGAGACAGTTTGCTTTCCAAACTGAAGTGGATCATTCCCAGTCTTTCCCCTTGGAAGAAATACCTGGAGAAATTCCTGCTTTAAGTAGAAAGAGCTCTCCAGAATGTTCTTATGCACACCCCAAGTGTTGTCCAGGGAACACACATAGAACACTCCCAGACTTCAGAACACAACACCAAGGGATGCCTGGGTGGCTCAGTTGTTAAGGGTCTGCCTTCGACTCAGGTCATGTCCCAGGGTCTTGGGATCGAGTCCCACATCAGGCTCCTTGCTCATCGGGAAGCCTACTTCTCCTTATGCCTGCCACTCCCCCTGCTTGTGCTCTCTCTGACAAATAAATAAATAAAATCTTAAAAAAAAAAAAAAAAAGAACACAATACTGAGTATTTTCTAGTTACAATATAAATTTGGTCCATATGGTTTAAGTCTCATAGAGGAGCTCAGTCAGAATTCCCTGTTCTAATGTGGCAGTCTGGAACATGCTAGAAAGCAACCTTTAAAGAACAGGAAGTGGCAAGAATGCTGATGAAGTAAAGGAAGAGGCAGACAAGGGTGACAGTGACTGAGCAGCAAAGATTATCAAAGAGTCAAAAGATGAAATTAAGGAATCAGAGGAATTCAAAAGCACATAATCACAAAGATTATGTCACAAAAGGACATTATCACAAAGAGTGATAAACTGTTGTCTCAGAATAGGAGATGAGAAGGGAGACCCACAAAATTAATGTCTTCAAAGTTCTTGATTCTGTGATTTTATCTTTTCTCGGTGATTCTAAATTATTCGTGACTTTAGTGATTTCAAAATCAGACTATTGAGGGGCGCCTGGGTGGCTCAGTGGGATAAAGCCTCTGCCTTGGGCTCAGGTCATGATCCCAGGGTCTCTCTGCTCAGCAGGGAGCCTGCTTCCTCCTCTCTCTCTGCCTGCCTCTCTGCCTACTTGTGATCTCTGTCAAATAAATAAATAAATATTTAAAAATCAGACTATTGAGTTATAACTCTTGCTCACTGATTACTCTGAGTAAAAACTGATATATCTACTAGGCATTATTGACAACGATTTCCGCCTACCCCACACCATAGATGGGCCTGACAGGGAAAACTTCACAAAGCAAACGCTATACACGAATGAGGAACACTGAGGGTCATGACAGCAATCTAAGAGCACCCACACCTTCTGTTATACAGCCAGGCTAGGAAGCCTGTGCTGTTCCAGTAGTGGTCAGGGGCATCACCATCACCATCCGACCACAGGATCTCCGGCCGATACTTGTTCACTAACTCGTAGAGTTCCGGCAGCGTCTTAGAAACTGGAAACTGCTGCTGTTGGAATGACCTGGACTTATCCTCAAGGAAGAATGGATGAAACCATTCAAAAAGGGAATAGTACAGTCCAAAACGCAGGCCAGTCCTCTTCCTAATGGCCACCTCGAGTTCCTTGACGAGGTCCCTCTTCGGCCCCTCATCTACAGCGTTCCAGTTCCAGGAGTACTGGGAGCCCCACAAGGTAAAGCCTGCACAATGACATTGAGTCTTTGTAAGAGCATGAATTTGTTCTAGCAAATTTCTACCTATACAATGCCAAAACAAACTAGATAGTACGTGGGACATATAAAAATGTCTACAACAGTTTTATGGCATTTTTTTTTTATAGCACATATTCTACTTTTATACGAATAACGAATGAGAATTTCAACAAGGTGGGACCAAGGGGTTTTTTTAGTGACTTTCTGGGTGCCCCCTTAAGGTCTGTGGAGTCTGACCTAACTCCTTTTTTTTCCTCTTAGAAGAAGGGATAGAAGAAGAGAATATTTTTCCTCTTAGAAGCTCCTTGAGGGACAGCATCATGCCTACAGCCTTCTGTTAGCACAAGACCTAGCACAAAATCAACAACACAAACAGAGCACGGCTAAGAGGGGGACCTCCTCTACATCTACCGTCCTAAACAATGACGCTACTACTTTTTTTTTTTAAAGAATTTATTTATTTGACAGAGAGAGATCACAAGTAAGGAGAGAGGCAGGCAGAGAGAGAGAGGAGGAAGCAGGCACCCTGCCGAGCAGAGAGCCCGATGTGGGACTCGATCCCAGGACCCTGAGATCATGACCTGAGCCGAAGGCAGAGGCTTAACCCACTGAGCCACCCAGGCACCCAACGCTACTACTTATAATGGAGATCCTGAAACGCACCCCTGCAAGATTCTTACTTGTCTCCTAAACCAAAGATTAAAGTATGTTCCCTGGTTGGGGAGGATTTTAGGTAGTGTGCATCTTAGAACACAGGCGATCCATATCTAATAGTACATCCTGAGCTTCATTGAGCTTCATGGTTCATCCTTTATCACCAGAAGGGGAAAAGATATGCTTCCCCAATAGCTCTGTACTTTGAAATATTCCCACCTTTTGTAATCTCGTCCTTCTCTAAAGTCATAAACTCAGATGGTGCTCTTTAAGCTAACTGAAATTATCTACCAATTAAATGGTAAGAAAAATAACGTCTGCCATTAAATAAGCACTTTGAAATAACTCATATTTTATAAGGAATTTGCATTTAGATTGTTCTATATAAAAATAATAGAAATGCTATATAATGTGAAATAATATAAAAGCCTCAAAAATTTTACTGCCTAGGAATGTTGCTAGGAATGCATCGTTACTATCCCACTGAAATCTAAACGAATCTTTGAGAATAGACATATATAAGGCACTCTGTTATTTACTCTCATGAATTAGGACAAGTCTAAGACGGACAGAGTCTTCAGATTCCTTTTCAGGAAGAGTTTAAAACATCTCGCTCTTGTTCCAAAGGTGTTTGTGGTATGCTTCAAAGCAGTGTCGATATTTAAAGTCCTATGCAAAATGTTTCAAGTTGGCAGTATCTGGCTAGCTCAGTCAGAAGAGTGTGCAACTCTTGATCTCAAGATTGTGGGTTTGAGCCCTTCGTTGGGTTGTAGAGATTACTTAAAAATAAGAAAAACTATTTTTTTAAAAATGTTTTGAGTTGACAGGCTCTGTTGCCAGACAGTACCAAAAACACATGGGTCTTCATCAGTACCATAAAAGCTCACGGAGAGATCTTCCTGCCTACCAAGCTCAGTGGGTTTTCTTCCATAAAGCCATGAAAACATGAGTCCTAGAAAGTTTACAGATGTGGGCTTCATTATCTCTCCTCATGGTATGATTAAAAGTTATTTTATTTTGCTTTTAAATAAGCTCACGATGGAATACTTTGTGCCATGCAGCTTGAAGAGTTCCTAGACATCAGGAAACCAACATGTTCAGGCAAATACATTTTCTAAATATCTACTCAGTAGGAGAAACATCTACAGGAGAAAGTCCTTAAGCCACTAGAATGTAACCAAAGGAAAAAGTATTCTAAGATAATTACAGATTTTTGGTTTGGGTTCTTTCCTCCTATTCCCCTTCCCACCTCTGCAGAAAGCACTGAGGCAAAATTTCTTATACCAGGCAAAGATGGTCACGCAAAGGAGATCGTCAAATGAATTAAAATGTGGTTGGGATGGTAAAAATTTGTTGACATTCCCCTGATCTTCTGGATACTAGAGCAGTAATGGGTAGAAACTATCCTATTAATGTAGGACCCCTGTGATGGATAATTTTATGTGTCAACTTGACTGGGCCACAGGGTGCTCAGATATTTGATTAAATATTTTCTGGGTGTATTCACAGGGGTGTTCCTGCATGATTAAGGTTTAAATAGGTAGACTGAGTAAAGCAGATAGCTCTCCCAGTGTGGGTGTACCTCAGCCAATCTGTTAAAGACCTGAACAGAATAAAAGGCTGAATAAGAACTCTCTCTGCCTGTCTGAGCTCACACTTTCTGCCTCTGGACTCAGACTTGGACTAGAACCTAAATCATCATCCACACTCCTGGTTCTCAGGCCACTGGCCTCAGACTGGAACTGTACTGCTAGCTTTCCTGGTCTGGACTTCTCAGCTCCATAACTGCATGGCCCAATGTTTTATAATAATAAATCTCTTGATATAAACATACTTCCACTTGGTTCTGCATCTCTGGAGAAGCTTCACTGATACAACCACTGTATTTTCTTGTAGATATTCTTCCACCACCTCTGACTTTTATGGGCACCATTGCAGTCCCATCATCTTTATCCCTCTGGATGATCTGTGTCGCTTTCATCACTGGCAAACCATCCACCATTTGGCCACCTAAGAGTTGGCCAAAAGTGCAGCAAGGTATGTGGGTAATGACACAAAACTACAGCAGTATAATCCCCATGGTGCATTACAGAGGGGCGATGAAAGCAGAGAGGGTGGGGTGCCTGGTGGCTCAGTCAGTTAAGCATCAGCCCCTTGGTTTCAGCTCAGGTCATGATCTCAGGGCTGGGCACAGAGTCTGCTTCAGAGTCTCTGTCTCTGCCCTTCCCCCCACTTGAGCTTGCTTTCTCTCTCTCTCTCCAATAGGTGAATAAATAAAATCAAGGAAGGAAGGAAGGAAGGAAAGAAGGAAGGAAGGAAGGAAAAGAAAGAAAGAAGAAAGAAAGAAAGAGGGAGGGAGGGAAAGAAAGAAAGACAGTTCTAATTATAAACTTGGAGCTGCAACCCACATCTCACTTCAAATAGCTTTAAATGAAATCTTGGAAATATTGTTAAATATGCACATAACAAAACATGATTATTTTTCTTTTTTGTTTGTTTGGGAGTTTTTTTGTTTGTTTTTACATGGTGCGGGGAGTGTCTGATCGTTCTATAAACCTAATGCCTCTCAACTGGATGCAATACGTGGTCCCTTAAATTACAGGCAAAAGTCAGTAACCACTAACTGCTGCTCCTAAGAGAAAACTAATTTCATGTGCTTTAGTTTCTTCTTCCTAAAGAACTACTTTACATTTCATAACTACTGTCAGCGTTTGCAAATGTTGCGTTTATTTACCTTCATGATGTTTGGAAGTTAAGACAATGTATTTGGCACCAGAAGCCTGAAAAATATCTGCCCAGTGGCTTGCATTAAAAAACTTTGCTGTAAATAGTGGTCCAAAATCTTCATATTTGAAATTAGGAGGGTAATTATTTTTCATAAATTCCACGTACATCGGTATCTTTTTCTCTTGCCAATACCACCTAAAGGAAGGAAGAGAAACAACACATAAATGGCATACACATAAACATTTGAAATAATTGCCCCAGCTCCCCTTACTAATTCCCCCTTACTCAAATATTACCCAGATTCTCTTTCTCACTTCCCCAATAGTTTGACTTTGCCTTAAAGAAAGCTTACTGTAAACTTTCTTCGCTTTCCATCTAACCCTCTGAACATTCTAGACAACCCAGCCACCTATTTGCTCTTGATTCTTCATTTTCAAATCACAAAATGTAGTATGTATCTTTACATAGTCTCCTGCAACATAAGTGACAGTCTTCAAAAGGGAGATCACATGCCTGAAACAGCATGCATCTTTTATATTCACTAGCAAAGAACAAGCAGGGGAGTTGGCAACAGTAATATTAAAATAATACTGTTATTTTAACATATTGACTCAGCCTTTAAGGATTACTTGTTATGCATTCATTCTGAGCAATTCTTGCTGCCTTTGGTTGTGTGAAGCAATGCCTGGCTGGCTGCAATCATGTCACCATGAAAGGACAAGTCAACAGGCTGAGGATGACAGAAATAGGTTAGTTCTTTGATTTCATCAATGAGACAACTGCCTCTACATTTCTTGTGTTGAGTAACAAACCCTTATTATTATATCATTTACTTAGGTTTTCTGTACCTTGAAGTGAAAGTATCCTAACTGGTCCATGATGCATTTCTGCCTTTTAAACTGAACTACAGGTGCACCTGGGTGGCTCAGTCAAAGGGTTTCTGCCTTCGGCTCAGGTCAGGACCCCAGGGTTCACGGATTGAGTCCTGCATCAGGCTCCCTGCTCAGCCAGGGAGTCTACTTCTCCCTCTGACTGCCACTCCCCCTGCTTGTGCACAGGCTCTCTCATGCTCTCTAGCAAATAAGTAAAATAAAATCTTTAAAAATAAAAAAACAAACAAACAAACAAAAACTGAACTACAAAAGACAAACTGGGACGGTCAGAAGGTTGAACAAGGATGAGGGATTTCTTTTTCCCCAGCACAGTTTAATTTGAACCTTCATTCTCTACTATAGTTTAGAGTTACTTTTCAAATTCCATACTAATAGAGATGAAGAGAGGCACTTACTGTAAAGAATCCATCATTTATATCTGGGTTTGAATTGCTATTAAGGACAGTCAGATATACTCATCTCTACTGTTGACTGTATGCCTGTCCTGAATGAAACTGGCGTGGGGACCAGAGGTTTAGAGGAGACAGAGGGAGACCACAGATAATTAAAGAATCTTCTGCAGGGCTGGGATGCCTGGGTGGCTCAGTCCATTGGGTGTCTAGCTCTTGATTTTGGCTTGGGTCATGATCTCAGCCCAGTGTAGGACTCCATACTCAGTGCAGAGTTCCCTTCCCTCTGCTCCTCTCCCTACTTGCACTCTCTCTCTCAAAAAAATACATAAATAAACTCTTTTTTTTAAAAATCTTCTACAGGGTTAATGCACTTATTATTAGAAATATATTCTAGTTAGTTTCATATGAGCAGTATCTTTATTCTTCTAGGTTAAAACAAACAACCCTGTGTTTATTTGTAGAAAATGAAAAATTAACCATTACAAAGAATAGGACTCAAAACTAGGTATTTTGGGCACAGCCCTAGTCTCAATTAACATCAAATCCTCTTATAGCACCAAATGTATATTTACCTAATATTCCTAGTTGAACAAAATGATAACATATAATTTATTACATCTTAACATGAGGATAAGAAAATCTGTTTATGTACCTGCTAATCTGAAACATTTTAAAAATAAACTCAAAATGCCTTACAGCACAAAACTGGCAAACAAAGATTTATAACATCCTGAAGTAAATATGTCTAGTAATAGTATGGTAAAAAAGTCCCTTGTTTTACAAGTTGATTTCAAAAGAATGTATGGATTGTGCCCCATACCCTACACATTCTTTTACATCAGTTGAACTAATTTAATCAAAAAAGTTATTGCTTGCAGAAAGGCAATGTCTTTGTAGAAAGTGGTATAACGTAATAATGTAATGTTAATATAATATATATAGTTTATACTCGATTATATCTACTCTATATTGTATATAGTTTGATGCATATTATATGTAGTATAAAATAGAGTTAAATACTTCTTTATTTTCTTATTTTACACAGGAATACATTATATGTGTGTGCACATTATATATGCATACATTTGGTAACTTTTCTGTCTTGAAGAACTTAATATCTCATGTATTTAATCAGGAAAGGTAGATAAAACAGTTCAAAGTTGTAAGAGATTACATGCGCATATTGGCATAGATCTCAGTAAAGTTTAAAGAGCAATTTTTGTGCAGCTTTCCGTATAACATTGGGGAGTCTTTTTAGGATAACATTCTAGAAGCTTTTGTTGTTTTGTTTGTTTGTTGTTTTTTGTCGTTGTTGCTCCCCATGCAGCGCAGAGCTCAACAGGGGTTTGAACTGCGCACCCGAGATCAAGGCCCCAGCGGAGATCAAGAGTCGGGCTTAACCAACTGGGCCACCCAGGCTCCCCTCTACAAACTTGTTCAATCCTAGAGCCACACATGGTAACATTTGAACACTAAAGAGCCAGTGCATGTCCAAATGAACAGAAGTTTCACAGACGCATAACTTATGTCTTAACCACACGTTATGGCTGAACGGAGACGGACACCGGCTTCGGCCCAAGCCTCGCGGCTCCTCGTCCGGCCCCACACAACTGGAGTCACTTCTGCCGTGTTAGTCCCTCGGCGGTTCCAGCGCGGGGGCTCCGGCGTGACACGTGCAACCACCGCGACGCTGAGAAGCAAGCCGGGGCCGCCCGAAGCGCGGGACGACGCTGCAGCCCCGCGGGAGAGCAGCGCACTGTCCTTCCCGGCCCTCACGCAGGGCCTTAGGCACCCAACACCCGGAAGTCCCGACCGCCGCCCAAGCCGCGGGAGGCGAAGCCCTGGGGGCGCCGCAAACCAGCCCCAGCCGGGGGCTGGGCGGCGGCGCAGGCCGGCGGGGGGCGGGCACAAAAGCGGAGTCGGGGAGCCGACCGGGGTGGGGGGCGCGCTCACCAGAACCATTCGCTCCCGAAACTGGGCACGGAGAACACCCCCCAGTGGATGAAGATGCCGAGCTTGGCCCGGTCGAACCAGGCCGGCAGCGGGCGGGCGTCCAGGGACTCCCAGGTGGGGTCGAAGCGCGGCGCGGGGGGGCCGGCGCGGGCCGCGGGCGGCGGCGACAGCAGCCGCAGCAGCAGCAGCGCCCGGAGCGCCCGCCCGAGCCCCGGAAGCGCCTGGGGCCGCATGTCGGCGCCGAGCTCCCAGCGCGCGTCCTTCCGCGTCTCCCGCTAAGTAGGCTCCGCGCTGTCACCTGACCGCGCGGTCTGGACAAAGGAACCTTCCCTGCTGGCGCGGGAGCGGCTGCTGTCCCAGGCCGAGGACCCCAGGGGCGCGGCAGCGTTGAAGGGCAACGCCAGTGAGGCCGGTAGTCGCCCCAGGCGGCCCGAGGCTGCTGACTTAGCTAAAGCTCCCGGTCTAACCGGCTCGTGGGGAAGCAAGAGTCAAGTTCAGGGACCCGAGGGAGCGCGCATTTGCTGGAGCAGAACGACCCTTAGAAACTGCCGGGGAGCGCAACGTGACCGACCGGTCCGGTTGGAACCTGGGACCCGGAGGCCAAGGCAGGAACCTCGAGCGGGTCATCCAGTCCTTGCAGGTCCCACGCACGCAGACAACCCCGGTCATTCTCAGCCTCTGTACCCACCCCCACCGCCACTCGCCCACCAAGCTTCTGGGTGTGTGAGAACCGTGGCGGTCAACAGGGAGTCCCCAACAGGTGAGATCCCAACAGTTCCCAGCTCAGGTTGGGGGCCCCAATGTGCATTTCTCACGGAGTCCTGGATGATGCTGATGTTGCTGGGGCCGGTCACCAAACTTTGAGAATCACTGCATTAGAAAATGTGGTGAACTAAGGTGAGACCAGTGGCGTGAGCACTTAAGAAATCTGCAGGCAGGGGGAAAGCAGCCAGAAACATGGAAGGATTCATCAAGGGACACCACCAGAAGCTCTGCTCTCCCGTTCCTAAAGGCTTTTAGAGTAAAACCAGAATCCCTTCTGCTCACATCACCTCCTCCCAACTTTCTGTCACTATCTTCCCTCCCAAATATTTTACTACCCACTCATTGTTCCAATTAACATCTTGTTCCAACCACAAATTTAGGATTCCACTGATCATTTTGTAGTTAGGAAGACAACGAATGATCTTGTTTCCCATTAGGCCGTGAGCTTGCTGAGGACTGGGATGGCAACCATTTCTGTAGACCCGGAATCTAAAGCAGAGTCTGCCACCAAGGATCAGGTAAAGCATATTTGTTGAAGTCCTTCAGTGAACTGGGGTTCTCATGATTGAGCTGTATGAAGAAACGAAAAAGAAAGGACCCTAACTGTCCCATCTCTGCAAAGACATGGGAGCAGCACCCCAGGTAAAATGACAGTTACCTCTTGATGCACTGTGAATGGCTCCCCAGGATCACAGGTCCAACATAAGGGATCCAGTCCTTCCGGGTGAGGGTCTCCTGGAAGAGAAATCCGCGAATCTGCTGAGCATACATGAATGGCAGTAGCCTCAGTTCGTGATAAAGTCAGGTGATCATTTCTATTTTCTCGGAGCAGAGGGCGGGCTTCCCCAAGATGGGCCACTTTGGCACAAAGATTATTCTGAGCTCAAGGCGATAGAGACCCCATGGGCTCAAGAGAAACTTTTGCCCCCTCCAAACTACATCACTGGAGGTCTTTCCCAGAGTAAGTGTTATTAGCTGAGATCAGTTTTATCGGAGTGACCCATCTGTATGGCAGGGCAAACATCTAATGACCAAAATTCTGCTCTTCTTCTTGCCCTGTGAACAGCATTCCTTTCCTCCAAAGTTTCACACCACTGCTCCTTTCTCCTTAGTTCAGAATGACACACGGGCCTCATTTTGCCTGACTGTCTTTGGAATTTCCACGTCTGTGTGGATTCTCATCTGTATACTATCAAATTCCGTTTCCTCCTGTTAGTCTATCTCATGTCAATTTGGTTCTTCATCCAGCTAGACAGACCTTGAGGGGACAGGAATTCCTGCTTCCTGACAGTTGGCCTCATCAGCAAGATACTAAGTCACAGGACGTAGCTGGCCCCAGTACTGCTCTAGTTGAGAGGTCCTGGGATGTGGGACATACCGCCAGCAGAAGGTAAGATTTCTTACCATGTCAGCCTCCCAGAATCTCTCTCTGCAAGTCCAGTGGAGCAAGAGCGATAAGAGTCCTTGTTTTCTTTGTAAATTTAAATCCGCAGGAGAAAATATTTGTGGCATTAGTTCCTTGGGCCAGACAGCTCTTTGGCTAAATGTGTTAGAGTACTCGTCAGTTACTGGTCCACTTCCTCCCAGAAATGGCCTTTGTCTTCCTTTGTCTGTGTCTTTCATGTTGCTTGTCATCCATTCCTAAGGGACATCTTGGAAGTTAAAGCTGCAAAATTCAAAATTCGTGGGTACAGGCTGAACACAGCTGTTAGAGTGTTCGCCTCCTCAAGAGGACTCCTGTGGTAGGATAAGTTTGCCACAGAATGGGTTAGATTGACACTAGGTCACCTGCCAACTTTAATAAAACTTCCACACAGTGAGGTACGTTGTAAAGCAACATGCATTCCCCAACCATGGCGAATCACTCATAGGTATTAGTTTGGTTCCAAGAGACCCAAGGCTTAGATAAAACTGTTATATTTTTCTCTTAGTCTTGTTCTGTGTCCTGAGAGCTTGGCTTTGTGCAAGAAATTTCTCTTTGGTCTCCACCACCTGGGTGGAGATGCCCTTACTTGGGAGTACTTACTGGGGTGCTCCTTGGTGACCAGTCAAATAGACGTGGGGATCCAAGTATAGATCCAGCTGTGCCAGTTCTCAGGAATGTGTGTCATGAGAGGTTCTAGCCCACGGGAACTTTTGTTGCCTCACCCTGTGTTGCTTGGTAGTGCTGGAACATCTCATTCCAGAAGCATTTGTACAGTGTCACAGATGAGTGGGCCTGTGACTGGAGGCATCTCATATTTTCATGGGAGACCAGAGACACCATTTTCACTATACCATCCTTACTGTCTGTACAAAAAGACTTTTTGTACATCTTTGAAATGTAAACACAGCCCACAGTCTCCTGAGACTGAAGAAAAAAAGAGAAAAGTATTTAAAAATTGGGCCAGCAATGTCCTCTCCAGAAATATTAGAAACAAAATTAAGATTTCGTTTACATCTTGTCTGTGTATATTGTATGTGTGTGTCCATGTATGTTATAAATGTGAGATATTTTCTCTACCTCTGGATGGTATTGCTAAAATTAATTTGTAAAAGAGCTTTATTTAGCTGATTTGAAGGCACACACTTGTAAGAGGTGGGCATTCTAAAACTCAGAAAGGTAGAAACTAACCCAAATGTTTTTCAAGTTCACATGATCTGGGAACATATTTGGTATTAAAGCTAATCTAAGGTTGTTGGTTTAATTAAAATAGACCTGTCCGTAGAATTATCAGCATTGAATATAAAACTTTTATTCTGCTTGTGTTTTCTAAAAGTCACATAAGTTCATGGTATCCCTGTTACAAAATTTGTCCAAAAAACCCCAGAATAATGGTTGACTTTGTCTAATGCCTCATGAAGTTTTGTGGATGGTCTAAGTATAATTGTTAAGAACAAGTTAACTAAAATAGATGTACATAAGATAAAATAATAAATATATGTTTACCTACTTTTGTCTTATAAAGAAACTAAAGAGAAATTTGGGTCTGTTAGTAAACATGTTTTATGCTTTATTGAAAGATTGTACCACTGGGATGCCTGGGTGTCTCAGTCAGTTGAGCCTCTGACTCTTTTTTTTTTTTTTAAGATTTTATTTATTTATTTGTCAGAGAGAGA